>PVKU01004987.1:0-133267 GCA_004027475.1 Anoura caudifer
AAATTCAAGAAAGTTGAAATCATACCAAGCATTTACTCTGACCACAAGGGACTGAAACTAGAAACTAACCCCAAGGGGAAAAACTCAAAACACTCAAAATCATGGAGATTGAATAGCATGCTATTAAAAAATGAACAGGTCAAGAATGAAATTAGGGAAAAAAACAAAAAGTTTCTGGAAACAAATGAAAATGAACTCACAACAACCCAAAACTTATGGGACACAGCAAAGGCAGTCCTCAGAGGGAAGTTCATAGCAATACAGGCCTACCTAAAAAACACAGAAACATTTCAAACAAACAACCTAATGCTACAGCTACAAGAACTCGAGGAACAACAACAAAGACAGCCTAGAGCAAGTAGAAGGAAGGAAATAACCAAAATCAGAGCAGGATTAAATGACATAGAGGCTAAAAGCACAATTCTAAGGATCAATGAATCCAGGAGCTAGTTCTTTGAAAAGATATACAAAATCGACAAGCCTTTAAGCAGGCTCGCCAAGAAAAAAAGAGAGAAGACCCAAATAAACACAATCAGAAATGAAAGAGGAGAGATTACAACTGACACCACAGAAATACAAAGGACTGTAAGAAATTACTACAAAGAATGGTATGACAAGAAATTTGAAAACCTAGGTGAAATGGACAAGTTTCTAGAAAAATACAATCTTCCAAAACTCAATGAAGAAGCAGCAGAAAGCCTGAACAGACCAATAACAGCAGATGAAATTGAAGTAGTAATAAAAAAACTCCTGACACACAAAAGCCCTGGACTGGATGGTTTCACAGGAGAATTCTACAAAGCATTTAAGGAAGAGCTAACCCCTATCCTTCACAGACTATTCCAAAAAATCCAAAATGATGGAGGACTCCCAAACTCTTTTTATGAAGCCAGCATCATCCTAATCCCAAAACCAGACAAAGACACAACAAAGAAAAAAAACTTCAGGTCAGCATCATGGATGAACATAGATGCTAAATTCCTCAACAAAATATTGGCAAACTGCATCCCACAATACATTAAAAAGATCATACAACATGACCAAGTGGGATTCATCCCAGGGATGCAAGGATGGTTCAATATTCACAAATCAGTAAATGTAATACATCACATAAACAAAAGCAAACACAAAAATCACATGATCATATCTATAAATGTGGAAAAAGCATTTGATAAGGTACAACACCCATTTATGATAAAAATACTCAGCAAACTGGGAATACAGGGAGCATTCCTCGACATAATAAAGGTCATATATGAGAGACCTACAGCCAACATCATACTCAATGGGCAAAAACTAAAATCTTTTCCACTAAGATCAGGAACAAGACAAGGTTGTCCACTTTCACCACTTCTATTCAATATCGTATTGGAAGTCTTAGCCATATGATTAGACAAGAAAAGGAAATAAAAGGCATCCAAATTGGAAAGGAGGAAACAAAACTATCATTGTTTGCAGATGACATGATAAATCCTACAGACTCAGCCAAAAAGCTGAGCTGCTCGACCTAATAAATGAATTTGACCAAACAGTAGGATACAAAGTCAATATCCAGAAATCAAAAGGTATTTTTGTATGCCAACAATTAAACAGCAGAAGCAGAGATCAAGAAAAAAAATCCCATTCAATATAGCAAAAAGGAAAATAAAATACCTAGGAGTAAACCTAACCAAGGAGGTAAAAGACCTGTATGCAGAAAACTACACAACACTGAAGAAAGAAATCAAGGAAGACACAAACAAATGGAAACATATACCATGTTCATGGATTGGGAGAATGAACATCATCAAAATGTCCATATTACCCAAAGCAATCTACAAATTCAATGCAGTCAATACCTATTAAAGTACCAATGGTATATTCTACAGACATAGAACAAACACTTCAAAAATTTATATGGAACTGGAAACGACCCCGAATAGATGCTGCAATTTTGAGAAAGAAGAGCAAAGTAGGAGGGATCACAATACCTGACACCAAACTGTATTACAAGGCCACTATAATCAAAACAGCCTGGTACTGGCATAAAAACAGGCACATGGACCAGTGGAATAGAACAGAGAACCCAGAAATAAACCCAAGTCTCTACAGTCAATTAATATTCAACAAAGGGGACAGCAACATAAAATGGAGTAAAAAATAGCCTCTTCAACAAGTGGTGTTGGGAGAACTGGACAGCTACATGCAAAAAAATAAAACTCGAGCACCAACTTACCCCATACACAAAAATAAATTCAAGGTGGATAAAAGATTTAAATATGAGCTGTGACACAGTTAAAGTCCTAGAGGAGAATATAGGCAGGAAAATCTCAGATATTTCATGCAGCAACATTTTTACTGATATGTCCCCTAAAGCAAGGGACATAAAGGAAAGAATAAACAAATGGGATCTCATCAAAATAAAAAGCTTCTGCATGGCTAAAGAAAACAGTATTAAAATTAAAAGAGAACCAACTCTATGGGAAAACGTATTTTCCAATGATACCTCAGACAAGGGTTTAATCTCCAAAATATATAAAGAACTTACATGACTCCACTCTAAGAAGACAAGCAACCCAATTAAAAAATGGGCAAAGCACTTGAACAGACACTTCTCCAAGGAGGACATACAGAGGATCCAGAGACACATGAAAAGATGCTCAGTATTGCTAGCTATCAGAGAGATGCAAATTAAAACCACAATGAGATACCACTTCACACCAGTCAGAATGGCCATCATAAACAAAGCGACAAACAACAAGTGTTGGACAGGTTGTGGAGAAAAGGGGACCCTAGTGCACTGTTGGTGGGATTGCAGACTGGTAAAACCACTATGGAAAGCAGTATGGAATTTTCTAAGAAAACTAAAAATGGATCTACCTTTGGACCCAGCAATTCCACTGCTAGGATTATATCCTAGAAACTCTGAAACACCAATCCAAAAGAACCTATGCACCCCAATGTTCATAGCAGCACAGTTTACTATAGCCAAGTGTTGGAAGCAACCTAGGTGCCCATCAGTAAATGAATGGATCAAGAAACTATGGTATATTTACACAATGGAATTCTTTGCAGCAGAAAGAAAGAAGGAGCTCCTACCCTTTACAACAGCATGGATGGAACTGGAGAGCATTATGTTAAGTGAAATAAGCCAGGCAGTGAAAGACAAATACCATATGATATCACCTTTAACAGGAACCTAATCAACAAAACAAACAAACAAGCATAATATAACCAAAGACACTGAAATTGAGAACAGGCTGACAGTCACCAGAGGGGAGAGGGGAGGGAATTTCAGGGGAAAAGGGGAAGGATTTGGAGCAACAAGTATGAAAGACACATGGACAAAAACTAGCGGGGGTGGATATGGGAGGGAGGTGGGTAGGGTTGGGGCGGTGGGCTGGGATGGGAGTAAAAACTGTACAAGAACAACAATTAAAATTTTAAAAAAACAAAATGGATGAAATGGATTATTTAATTAGTTGCACAACAAAGAAATGCCATCCAATTTTATATGTCAAAGAAATTTTGAAGTTTCCATATCTTATAACTGAATGAACAGAAAAATATTCAAAAAATTATATATTTCTTTACTTTTATTCACCAAACTGCTAAAGCAATTTTTTCAAAACCACCCAAAATGGAAAACTGTAGATGGTGGTTTCAATGGCTTGTTAATGAAAATACTGCAGTATTTATTCTTATCTCAATTTAAATTGGAATTGATCTGTTGGGTTTTTTTGTTTTGATTTCTTCTGTTTAGTACTTCCCTTCTTTGATGAATAAATAGATGACTAAAACTCACCCTGGCAAAAACTGCTATACTTTCCACCCTGTATATAGTACTTCATACATAGTTGAGCATTCTAACTTAAAAAAAAGGTAACTTCAGCTTCACTATCAAGTACTCACTAATTTATTCATTCATTCAGACATTTATTAAGCACCTCCTAGGTACTGGGTATGAAATAGTGCATATGTGGTGCCTGCTTCAAGAAGTCTACAGTCCAGTGAAAGAAATGGCCAGAAATGGATGGGTCCAGAGGTCCAGGCTGAAGACCCAGACTTGGTGCCAGAGCATGTGGGGACTGGCTGCCATGCACTCCAGGGCTGGGTATGGACTGAGAAGTGGGGAAAGAATGGAACCCAGAGGAATGCCAACATTTAGGAAGAGAAGACAAATCTCACATGATGAGGGGCAGGGGTTATGTCATGGAAGCCAAAGGAATCATTTCCAGGAGGGAAAATGTTTAACAAGGTAAAATGCTGTGGGGAGTCCCAGTGAAATGGGCCTGAAAAGAGTTGTTGGGGTTAGAGGTGGTGTTGGTAAAGGGGTGGTGGGGGAAACTCAATGCCAGAGCTGAGGAGCAGATATGAAATGACTTGAAGGAGACCAGCAGAGAGAAATTCTTCCCATACTAAAGAGCTGATGAAAAAGCTTTCCTGGTTAGAGGAAGTGCTCCTCACTGAGAGTGAAGGGCAGCCAAACATTTACCACAAATCAAATGAATCTTAAGCTTCAGGCTACTCACCTGCATGGACCCCTGCCAGGCACTGGGAAGGGCCCTAGTAATGTTTGTTACATGGTGACATGTTTTTGTAAAATTTGCAAGATATTTGAGCTGCAACTGATTAAGACCACTGTCTCTTTCCATTGTGACTTCTTCTCCTTCCTATTTGTCCTCCTGCCAGTTGTGTTGGAGTGGGCACAGGATTGTGGGATACCTGTGTAAAAAGAAGTTGGTTGAGTTTAGTGGTTTACAGTTACTTCCACATAGGGCTAAAACTGTAGTTAGCTGTCCTGATGTAAGAATGTCTTCCAGGAATATTCCTACCATCCACTATGACTATCTATCCAAGGTCATGACCCAGGGGCCCTGTCAGAGGTGTTGTTTTGAACCAGAGTTTTATCATAAAACCGTCAGTTGGCATGCCAGGGGAGTTTCACCCATTGGCCAAGATGGCAGCTGGAAGAGGTTCTTACACTAAGGGTGTGAAAGCTACAGATACGAAAGGATAAGCACACCAAAAGCTGGAAAGATGAATGAATATGACCCCGAATATGCCAAAAGCTAGAAAGATAATTGGGTTAGAAAAAAAGCCCTTCCCTCTATCCCTACAAGGACTGAGGGCTTGAGTAGGATTGAGATGGTCTTTGAGATGGGAGTCTGCCATTCTCTCAGGTTGTACAGCACCTGAACAAACCTGTTTCCTTTTACACCAGAACCTGCCTCAGGAGTTTGGCTTTTTGTGGTGACAGGCAGCCGAACCTCTGTTTTCCTTAGGTAACAATATGAACATGCCCTATCGTACCCAGCTTGGAAGTATGTGGCTAGTTAAGGAGAAACTAAACTTGAAATGCATGGGACCAGAAGCTAGACTATGGAAAATTCTTCCAACTTTCATAATTCATCATGAAGAAATTTATTTGAGGATTTCCCAACTTTTACAAGTTTAATCTGAACTTCTAAATCACACTACCAATAATGTATTACGAAACTGAAAGTAACTTTTCTAAAATTTTAGAAGTTAAAAAAGAAGAATTTGGATCAAACCATGCTAAAAGGAAAGGTGTCTGTCTTAGTCCATTCAAGCTACTACACCATAGGCTGAGTGGTTTCAATAGCAAATATTTCTCACTGTTCTGGAGGCTGAGTGTCTGGTGAGAGCCTGCTTCCTGTTCACAGACCCCCATCTCCAAGCTCTGTCCTCACATGGCTGAAAGGCAAGACAGCTCTCTGGAGCCTCTTTATTAGGGCTCTAATGCCATTCATGAGGGCTCTGACCTTGTGACCTAATCATATATCAAAGGTATCATCTCCAAATACCATCACATTAGAGATCAGGCTTCAACATTTGAATTGGGGGAAAGAGGACATAACTTCTAATCCATACCACTACCCTTCTGTCATCTCTTACAAAATGATGCCATAAAATCTTTTACATGTTAAGATGTGCTCAAAGAGTACGCAGCCAGAAATATAGGAAAATAAGTATTGTAGAGGAACATTGAGCAGTTGATGTATTTTGTTATATAGCTGGATTTTTGTAACATTTCTGGTATTTATTAGCTTAATTTTTTAAATTTTTTATGACTTCTTTTTCATTCTAAATATCCACTCTCACATCTAGTTTTTATTTCTAATTTTGTGATTTTTTTTTTCTTTGTAGCATGAACACAAACACTATATAAGCTTCAGGCCCCACAAAACCTGGGTCTGCCTCCTGGTGTCAGCCTTCATGGGAGGGACCTTGAAAGAAGGAACAGAAGGGTGAGTGCCCAGCATGTCCTGGGATGGACTCCTCCCCCTCCTTCTCCCAAACTGGCAGAGAGAAACTCACACAAGTTTCTGACCTTCTAGAAAGTGTTTTAAGCTCTGAATTCCTAGGAAGAGGTTGCATGTCCTCAGAAATGGCCTGAGGAGGTGACCTACCTGGTAGCACCCATCACCACATTTCCAGTCCCTCCAGGACTCAGGGCCAGGTAAAGCCAGTCAGGGTCAGTAGGTACCTGTAAGAAATAACTGTTGCCTCTATTGCCTCAGGTGTTAATCAAGTAGTATTTTCAATATTCTCCTTGGACATAGAAGGAATCAGGAATGGAAGCAGAGCAAATCCATGGGGTTTGACTAGATCTGACTGATTGGTGGAGGCAGATGACTGACTCTCACCCCAGGCAAAGCTCCCCTGGGCTTAACTATTTATATTCATGCTCATCAGCTTTCTCTCCTACAAGGCGGTAAGCTCCTTAAGGTCAGCAGTCAGCAACTTTGTCCATTAGTGCTTGTCTGTGTAAAAAAAGAAAATTATAAACTTTGGAAACTTGATTCAACCTTGGTTAAGATGAAATCAGAGGCTACATGTTCCAAAAATGGTTAAGGATCTTTAAGAAAAATAACATTACTATTATTGCAAATACTTTGAAAATATCAAGCCCTTAGCGAGTTTTGAAGACACCAAAAATACAAAAATTAGCCAAGTTGGTGTAAAAGCCCTTTGAAGCCAAATCATAAAACTGGGTTCTTAGTTTGCCATAAATGTTAATGTGAAATTCTATTTTAGCTGCAATGATTTACAGTTACATAACCCTTAACCTAAAGATTAGTCTGTGACTTGTACTTTTCACTATAGAAAATTAAACTTGCTGCCTTGGCCAGGTGGCTCAGTTGGTTGGAGTGTCATCCTGTACACCAAAAGGTTGTGGGTTCAATACCAGGTTGGGGCACAGACAAGAGGCAGCCAATTGATATTTCTCTCTCACTTGATGTTTTTCTCTCTCCCCCTTCCTCTCTATCTAAAGTCAATAAACATATCCTTTAATGAGGATTTAAAAAAGAAAGAAACTGAAGTTGCTCATTTTACATTTGTTTAGAAACTTTGGTTTACCATAAATCTTGTATTGTTTATCCCATTATATGACTTCTCTGATCTTATTACAAATAACCAAGCCAGCACTATAAAAGTGGCATAGATTCACTTGGGATTAGAAATGCTACAGAACAGATCCATTGGCGGGGACAAGAAACTGTTACTGAATGGACCCCTGCTCTCCCAGGATCCCCCTGTACTAGGTTCACCTTGGCTACAGCCAGGGAATTATAGCTCTCAATGCTAGAGACTGGTGAAAAGGAAAGGAACTATTTATTCAAACATTATACAGACTTAGAGTAATGACTTAATGTCTTCGTTAAAATCCCAAAGTCTCTTAAAACACCCACAAACACACACAGTCCATCCTTCCCCCTTTGCCCAGTCCAGGGTACCATATCTCAGGAAAAGAAATAGAAGTCTGTGGCTCTGATAGCCCCCAGTTCCTCCCAGCAATCTGTATTCAGCTGGCAGGCCTCCCTCAGTTCCCAGCACCATCAGCTGTGTCGCCAGGATCTCCAGTTCTTAATCCCAATTTGTGAGGCACCTTCTCATGGCCCACCAACAAGAGTCCTTTCACCCCTTTCCTTCCTGCAACATCTCTCCTGCATTCTTCCAAACTGCTAAGAGAGACCTCTGCATCGCTGCTACATTTTGCTTTCCAGCTGCTTAAGCTGCATGGCAAAGGGAACCCTCAAACTGTGTGGTTCCCCCAAAATCGCATACTTCCACACCTGGCCAAAACTGCTTGGTTCCCTCCACATGGCTGTCTGGCTGGGTTTAAATCCTAGTGCCAATCTTCCTCTGCATCCCCATTTCCAACTCCTCCCAGAACTGGCTACACCTGCCAGCATTCCCATATTTTTCCAGCTTTTCTGGGCTGCTATAGTTAAGTCCGAGTAGGCATGGCCCCCTGGCGTGGAGCCAACCATTTCCAAGCTCTCATGCAGGTGCTATAACCAGGGGGTGTTGCCTCTCACTTCTGTCCTGGGTCATTCCCATCTCCTTGGCTCAAAGTTTTGCCCCAGCTACTTAACATATCTATGAAATCAGCCAAAAGTTATAGATATGTTAAATGACTGTTCTTGCAGTTATTTACAAAACTGTTGGTATGCAAAATAATTCTCAATGGCCCTGCTCCCTGTGTCCCATCCCCCAGTTCAGACTTGTGGGGGTGAGGACATCTATATACTTTTTAATATTTCCTGGACACCCCACATTCTGGACCCCATTACAAATCCCTCTTGGGGGGGGGGCTGGCTACACCCTGTTACAGAAAGAGCAATGTGAACTCCTCTTCACATAAGTCATGCAAGTTACATTTGTGTGTGTGTGTTTTGTTTTGTTTTTAATATTATGGCAGAATTGGTTTGAAATGCAGTGGAAGATATATTCTTCCAGCTGGGTCCTAGTCTCTAGAAGAGTGTGTGGGACTTAGGTGTTCAGTAAATATTTGCTGACTGACTTATTTGTTGACTTCTCCTTACTTTAAATAACTGTACATTTTTCAAACACATAATTTAGTATTACAAAGGAGGCTGAATCCAGTCAGAGATGAAATGTGGTCATTAACATGTCCTTTAAAACAGTTGATCTCTATGACTGCTCTAACATACAGAGGTTAATCATCTCATACAGATGAATCAGTAAATCAGGAAGCCGCTAGAGGGCAACAAAGGGCCAGGAATCTATGGCCGAACCAAGAAGTCAAGTGAGGGGGTAGGAATAACCTGATTCCTATTTAGAGTCCAACTTGTATAGGACAAAGGGTAGAGGTGAAAACATTATTCCAAATAGACAAAGGCAGAGCTGGGGAATTTAAACATTTTAATCCGAACAGGCAAAGAATATAGATAAAGTAGGAAACATTTAAAAGCTATGGATACAGGAATTAGAGAACAATAGTGTTACTAGAAATGTTAAGTGTAGGGCTGAAAACATCAAGGACCTTAGAGAATATGCAAAACCAAGGTCCTGAATAACTAGAAATTCAAGAATTTAACTACAGACAGCAGAGGGCACATGGTCCAGTAAACGTGGACTGCCACTCTCAACATAAGCAAAGAACTGACTTGAATCACCTTCAGTGACTGTACATTCCTGAGCTGAGTCTTGTGATAAAGAAAAAACATTTTAGGCAACTAGGATTCCACTAACCTTCTTGCATGCCTATCATTCTAGAAAGCAGTAACCACTTACTATGAGATCTCAACCTCTCTGCCTCTTGGGTTCCTCTGTTATTAAGTAGAGATAATGATAATCCAAGGCATTTGGATTTTATATGAAGAATTAAATAGAGAACTCACATTTTGGAAAACTCAATAAGTTAAGGCTGATCCAGGCAAAGAATATCAAGCATTTCCATTGCCAAACTGGCACAGTTTATAATGTATTCAACAAGCCAACCTTTAAGTTAGATGATTCTTAACAAAATTTGGTTGGGGGTGGTGTAAATATTTGCCTTATTTCAAAATTTTCACATAAACTGCGACTTTATTAATATTTTTATTATATAACATCAAATTTCTATTAAATAAGTATTAACTAATTAATTTTAATGAGATAGGCAAAAAGGACATAGAGTAGACCATGACAAATATTTTTATTAGTCAGCTATTGCTGTTCTACAAAACACTCAAAACTCAGTGGCTTAAAACAACATTTTGTTAATTCACACTTACCTGCCAGTAAGCTAGGGAGTTAGCTAATCTAGGCCACACTTAAGTAGGCAATTCTGCTGGTCTCAGCAAGCTTCACTCATACATCTTAGGTCAGCTCCCTCTATTGTTCATCCCCCTAGCATTAGCAAACCAGTCTCGGCATATCCCATTCATGGAAATAGCAAAAGTACAAGAAAGCAAGTGGAAACACATGAAAATTCTGAAACCCAGGCATGGAACTGGAGGACCATCACTTCTGCCTCATTCCATTGACCAAACCAAATCACATGGCCAAGTCCAGGTTCAAGGATGGGGAAACAGAATCTGCTGACATATACTATGTATCTTTTTCTTAATTGTATGTCTCCCACAACTAGAATATGAATGCTCGAAGAATAGGGACACTGTTTGTCTTATTCCCATCTTACTGGTGAGGAAGCTAAGGCATTGAGAAGTCGCATAGCTATGAAGTGGTAGAGCCAGAATTTGAATGAAAACATTCTGGCTCTAAAGTCCATGCTATTGATCATTATAATATATTACCCATCTTAATAAAAAGATGTGTAAGTAATTGGATGTTGTAGAAGACCTAAATATTGCAATGCTTTTTTTTTTTCTGAAGATGTCTCCAGTAGATGTTTACTGGAGGCATCAAATCAATGTGTTTACTATTAAGTGAGATGGTAACAGAAAAGAAAAGAATCGAGAAAACTGCACTGCTCTGACCAGTGTGGCTTGATTGGTTGGGCATCATTTTGCAAAGCAAAAGGTCATCTGTTGTATTCCTGGTCAGGGCACATGCCTGGGTTGCAGATTTGGCATGTACGAGAAGGAATCTTGATATTTCTCTCCTTCTCTTTTCTCCCTCTCTTACCCTCTTTCTAAAAATACATAAACAAAATCTTTTTTTTTGTTGTTAAAAGAAGAAAGAAAACCACTTACTAGGAAAGCTGTCACATAAGTCTCTGAGACAACACAGAGAGGTCATCTTTTCATCCCTCTGCTTCATCTTTATTAGGAGTACTACAACCAACTGTGAAAATTAGTCTTCAAGACTATTTCCACACCACCTCTGGAAATGCATGTCAGTGTCTCATAATTCCATCAGCAGTTTTCTTACTATGAGACCTAAACTGTTCAATTCAATTGCACAGTGACTTGGATCAGCTCTTTTCTGTTCATTTTAGATCAAGGGTTGCAAACTGGTGGACTGTAGGCCAAAACCAGCCTACAGAAATATTTTGTGTTGCCTGCACTGATGAAAGTGCTTCCATAGTTGCCAACATGTAAAAAATAAGTATAGTTATATTAAAAATCCAGTTATTGTTGAAATAAGTTCCATGAAAAAATTTGCTTATCATCAAAATTATCTCATCTTTGAAAGTTTGAAGAAAGTCACCTATAAAACCTCCTAGACTTGGTGTTTTCTTAAAGGATCATGCTCACTGATTTAAGTTATTTAAGGATCATAAGACCATTCTTTTTTAATTTATTCCTGGGTAAATGGAAATTATACTTTTCTGTGAATTTGATCATTTAAACTAAGTCTTCAGATGTACTGACAAAAGGTTGTTCATAACATCCTTTTATTATTATAATATCTGCAGTATCTGTAGTTCTATTTCCCTTTTCATTCTTTTTCTTTATTTATATATTTTTTGTATGGAATAATTTTGCCTAAACTCTATTTTATTGCTGTGAACCAATTTTTGGTTTTGTTTCTCTTCTTGATTATTTTTATTTGGTCAGTAATTCTCATTTCTAAACACTATTTTTCTTTGTGTTTGATATACTAGATTTATTATTAAATTTTTGAAGCTGAAATCTTACCTCATAATGGTTGATCCTTTCTTTTCTGATATAAACATTTAAGCTATCAATTTCTGGGTAGCATTTAACTGTACCTCACAAATTCTGATACTTGGCATTTTATTGTTCAATTCTAAATAAATTTCAATTTACATTATGATTTTTTTCTTTGACCCATGAGTTGTGGTGGATTTGGTAAATTGCCATTTATTATCAATGTCAAACCTCTTGCTAGTTGCCTTTCAATCCTTTAGAGTCTGGAAATACAAAAGGTTCATATGTCAAACTTCCTTACAGCTGTAGTTGTAGATGTGACTTAAGTTCTTCCATTGGTTGCACCAACACATGATTTGAAAGGTAGAACAAAAGTAAACCATTGGAACAGTAAAAATGGCAACACAAGAGGCTCCTGAGCTCCCCCTCCTCCCACAGACACACTGGATGAATGGGTATACATAGAGCAATTCACTCTGAAAGAAATCCAGAAACTACCTGAGTGACTCCTATTCACTAAGAAAACAAGAAAATACCCACATTGAAACAGGTAAGAAAGGATGAGACACTCTCTCTATAAACCCCACAACAGCATACAATTTGAGGAAACCCCCAACCCCTACATTCACCCACATTTAGAGCCTCAACTTTTAAGACTACCACCTAAGTGCATGCTTCAGCAGCACATATTCCAAAACTGAAACAACACAGAGATTAGCATGGCCCTGTGCAAGGATGACATGCAAATCTGTGATGCGTTCCATGTTTTTGCACAGGAAATACAGTCAATAATATTGTAGTAACTTTGTACAGTGTCATAGTTACTAGACATATGGGGTGATCACATCACAAGGTATATAAATATAAATCCCTATACTATATACCTGAAACTAATATAAATTCGTACAATATGTCAACTATACTTTAATTAAAAAAAATTAAATCCACCAGAGATACAGATCCCCAAAACTGTGAGCACTGAAAGACAACAGGACTTGAATCCATGAGACCCACAAAACTATAGCTAGCAAAGAAGCAGTTATTTCTTTATTGATTGATTGATTTTAGAGAGAGAGGAAGGGGAAGAGGGGAAGAGAGACAGAAAAAGAGAAACATCAATTTGTTGTTCCTCTTATGTATGCATTCATTGGTTGCATCTTGCATATGTGCCTTGGCTAGAGATTAAACCTACAACCTTGGTGTATGGGGATGACACTCTAACCAAGTGAGCCACCTGGCCAGGGCTGCAAGGAAGCAATTATTAAAAGGATCAGGGAGGATCTAAGATGGCTGTGGAGTAGGTGGAAGTTACACTCACCCACCTCCCAGGACCAGAATTACAATTAAAACAGAATTACAACTAAATTACAGAATAATCAACCTAAATAACAACTGGAGACTAGTAGAATAGGAATTCTAATAATCAAGGATTTCCAGAAGAAGCCACATTGATACTGGTAGGAAGGGCAGACACATGAAAAGAGCTGGCCCTGCACTCACATGCAACTGCTGAGAATCTGGAGGGATATCTCAGTTGCAAAGGACCCTCTTGAAGAGTGAGGGTTCTCAACCCCATGCCAGGCTCCCCAGCCTGAAGCACTAGAGTAGATAAGAGGTGCTCACACAACATCTAGCTATCAGTGGGGATTCTGCCCACCAGGGAAAGATAGGTGACTTCTAGAAACTCAGATGTCCAGCACACAAAATCTGATTCACAGTCACTTGCCCTGTGCTCCAGGGGAAGGAAGGCAGCTCAAAGCAGAATGGAGTCATACAGAGAGAGACTGGGTTGTGTGGCCTGAGGGAGAGGGCTGAAAGGACAGCCAGCAGGGTCCCTGTGCTGACTACCTCTCCCACATCTCCCACAGATACCATCTTTCCTGGGTCAAGCACTTCCCCTCTGGGCATCAGCCTGGGACACTGCACTAGCCCAACCCTTCCAGCTCCCTGTGGCCCTACCCTGCAATGCTCATGGCCTGCAGAGAAGTCCACTGACTGCAGCCAGCCTAGGCCTAGGGTGCAGACTTTCTTGGAGGGCTTTTGAGGAGGTCCAGGCAGACTCATGTGATGTCAAGACTCAGTTGTATGGCTTTAGAGTGAGGGCCTTGTTTCTCCTCTCACACTTGACCAGCACCACCATACCTGTGCATAACTCTCCCTCCACTTGACCAAATCTTTATCTATTTTAGCCCAATCAATTCTGCTAGCCTCACCCTGATGACTTACTGAGGCCACACCCCACCACAATGGTCCACGGGTACCAAGTGGACCAGCTGGCATTGGTGTACCCTGGGATTTTTGCTGAGTGGTCTCAGACCCATGATTCATTCCATGTTTTATCTATATCCGTTTGGTGAACACCATTCACCCCATCCTGATGATTCACTGAGAATCTAACTCACACAATTTGTGTACTGCCAGAGGCTCTTTCAGTGACTGAACCTAATAGGCAGAAGGCAAGCAAAGGTGAATCTAAGGCTGTTTGTGACCTTTGCTGACCTGCCCTGGGCTCAATACCAACCTTGATACACAGCTTGGCCCCTCTCATATGCATGAAGGAAAGCAGAGGAAGCCACAAACTATGGATCACTCTGTGGCACCTGAAAGGTAGCCCAGGACCAAACACATGCAGCCTCTGACACTGACATGTATCTGCAACCCTCACAAGAGGCCCCAGAACTAACACACCTGGTGATGGACTATCAACCATGTGAGAGTATGACCCGATTAGCTCCAAAGAGATATACCCAAAGGGAAGATCTCCATAGGCACCAGATCCTCCTGGGGTGAATTCCACTTTATGGTGTCAACCCTGCACAGCAGCTTGTACACTTTGGTTATAGTCAGTCCTCGTAGTCAACCAGCCTTAGGGTTGACTCCACCCATGGACTGGCCAGTGACAATCAAGACTCAACTACAATAGGAGGGCTTACATAACCTACTCAAGGGGCATTCCTAGGAGCAGATGGCTCAGGTGATCAGGGAGACTGAGCTACTGAGCTACTGAGCTCGACAGGACACCTACTATATAAAGCCACTCTACCAAGACTGAGAGACATAGTAGATCTACCTAATACACAGAAACAAATTCAGACAGGCAGTAAAAATGAGTCAACAAAGAAACATGCCCCAAATGACAGAACAGAAGAAATCCCCAGAAAAAGAACTAAATAAAATGAAGTCAAGCAATCTACCAGATACTGAGTCCCAGACAATAATTACAAGGATGCTCAAGCAAATTAGGGGAAGAATGGATAAACTCAATGAGAACTTAAAAACAAAGAAATAGTAAACTTAACAAAGGACATAGAAATCATTAAAAAGTCAGAAATAAAGAATATAATATCTAAAACAAAGAATATACTAGAAGGAATCACAGGAGACTAGATGAAGCAAAAAACTGAATCAGCAGTTTGGAAGGTAAGGTAGAATAAAACTAAGCAGAAAAAAATTTTAAATGAAGATTATTTAAGGGACCTCTGGCACAGCATCAAACATAACAAGATCCGTATCACTGGGATACCAGGAGACAAGAGAGAGCAAACGATTGAGAGCCTGTTTGAAGAAATAATGACTGAAAGCTCCTTTAACCTGGTGAAGAAAACAGAAGCAAAAGTCCAAGACGTACAGAATCCCAAACAAAATAAACCCAAAAAGGTCCAAACCAAGATACATCATAATTAAAATGTCAAAGGTTAAAGACACAGGGGACTCTTAAAAACAGCAAATGACAGTAACCTACAAGGGAGCTCCCAATGAGTGTCAGATGATTTCTCAACAGAAATATTTCAGGCCAGAAGAGATTAGAATAAAATAGTGAAAGGGATGAAAAGCAAGGACCTATAATCAAGACTACTCTACCCAGTAAGAATATCATTTAAAATTGAAGAAGAAATGAAGAGCTACCCAAGACCAAAGAAAAAAAACAAAAACCACAAACAAAAAACCTAAAAAGTTCATTATCACCAAACCAGTATTACAAGAAATGTTAAAGGGTCTTCTTTAATAAGAAAAAAAAAAGAGGTATAATATACTTATTATACATAAGTATAATAAATAAAATTACAGTAAATACATACCTATTAGTAATCATGTTAAATGTAAATGGCTTAAATGCTGCAATCAAAAGATACACAGTAGCTAAATGGATACACAGTAGCTATATGCATATATATGGGTCTACAAGAGATCCACCACAGAACAAAATACATGCACAGACCAAAAGTAAAGGGATGGAAAAAAATTTCATGCAAATGGACATTTCAAAAAAGCTGGGGTAGCAATACTATATCATACAAAAAAAGACTTTAAAACCAATACCATAAATAAGAGACAAATAAGAACATTACATAACAATTAACAGATCAATCCAACAAGAGGATATAACCCCTGTAAACATTTATGCCCCCAACATAGGAGCACATAAAAAAATAAAGCAAATCTCGATGAATATAAAGGAAGAGACTGACCATAATACAATCATAGTAGGGGATTTTAAAACCCCATTAACATCAACGAAGAGATCTTCTAAACAGATAATCAACAAGGAAACGTTGGCCATAGATGATACACTAGATCAAATGGATTTTATAGATATTTTCTGAGCATTTCACCACAAAGCAGCACACTTTTTAAGTGCACATGAAACATTTTCCAGGATTGGTCACATGTTAGAACCCAAAACAGTCTCAATAATTCAAGAAGATTTAAATTATATCAGAACTTTCTCCAGCAAAAATGGGATGAAACTAGAAATCAATTACAAGAAAAAAAAGCTAGCCCTGATGGGTGTGACTCAGTTGGTTGGGTGCAAAGCAAAAGGTAGCTGGTTCAGTGAGGGCACATGCTTGGGTTGCAGGCCCCGTCCCTGGGTGGGGTCCATGTGAAAGGCAACTAATCAATGTTTTTCTCCCTTCTTTTCTCCCTCCCTTTTTCTCTATCTAAAAAAAAATAAGTAAAATCTTTTTTAAAAAGAACATAAAAATATTAAAAACACACATGAAGGCTAAATAACATGTTACTACACAATGAATGGGTTAACAAGGAGAATAAGAGAAAAAATCAGAAGATACCTTGAAACAAATAAAAATGAGAACACAGCAACCCAAAATCTATTAGACATAGCAAAAGCAGTCCCAAGAGAAAAATCATAGCAATACAGTTCTACCTTAAGAAACAAGACAAATCTCAAATAAATAATCTAAACTTACATGTAATGGAACTAGATAAAGAACAATAAACAAGGCTGAAGTGAACACAAGGAACAAAATAATAAAGATTAGCTTGAAATAAACAAAACAGTTTTCAAAAAGCAATACAAAGGATCAATGGAACTAAGAGCTGGTTCTTTGAAAAGATAAATAATATGGATACACCTTTAACCGTACTCATCAATAAAAAGAGAAGACCCAAATAAGTAAAATCAGAATTGAAAGAAGATTACTAATAACTGATGCTATAAAAAAGATGATAAGAAATATATTATGAACAACTATATACCAACAAATTGAACAATCTGGAAGAAATGGATATATTCCTAGGAACATATAATTTTCTAAACATGAATGAAAAAACAGATCTGAACAGAAAAATTACAACCAACATAATCAAAGCAGTAATCAAAAAACTCCTAACAAATCAAAGTACTGAATTGAATGGCTTCACAAGTGAATTTCACCAAACATTCAAAGAAGAAATAACACTTATTTTCCTCAAACTATTTCAAATAATTCAAGAGGAGGGAAGACTCCCAAGCTAGTATTATTCTAATTCCAAAAACAGATAAAAATGCTACAAAGAAAACAAATTATATGCCAATATCCCTGAAGAAATCCTCAACAAAATATTAGCAGACTGAATTCAGCAATACGTTAAAACGATCATACACCATGATCAAGTGGGATTTATTTCTGGAATGCAAGGTTGTTACAATATTTGCAAACTAATTGATGTATTACATCACATAAACAAAATGAAAGATAAAAATCACATGATCATATCAATAGATGCAGAAAACATTTAACAAAATCTGTCACCCATTTATAATTAAACTTTCAGCAAAATGGCAATAGAGGGAATACACATCAGGTAAAAAAAGGCCATATATGACAAACCCACAGCTAATATCAAACTCAATGGGGAAAACTAAGTGTTTCCCTTAAGATCAAGAACAAGACAAGAATGTTTACTTTCAACTGTTCTCATTAAACATAGTACTGGAAGTTCTAACCACAGAAATCAGGCAAGAGCAAAATAAAAGTCATCCACATTGGAAAGGAAGAAGTAAAACTGCCATTATTTGTACATGACATGATATTGTATACAGAGAACCCTAAAGATTCCATCAAAAAAACTAATAGAACTGATAAATAAAGTAAAGTAGTAAGATACAAAATAAATATTCAAGAATAAGTTGCATTTTTATACATCAATAAAAAAACTATCAGAAAGAAAAATTAAGAAAACAATCCCATTTACAACTACATCAAAAAATAAAATACTGAGAAATAAATTTAACCAAGGAGGTAAAAGACTTGTACTCAGAAAATTATAAGGCACTGAAGAAAGGAACTAAAAAAAATACAAATAAATGGAAGCAAATACCATGCTCATGGATAGAAAGAATTAACAGCATTAAGTGTCTATACTACCCAAAGCAGTCTACAGATTCAATGCAATTCCTATCAAAATACCAATGGTGTTTTTCACAGGACTAGAACAAATAATTCAAAAATTTACAGGGAACTACAAAAGACCCCAAATAGCCCCAGCTGGTGTGGCTCAGTGGATTGACTACCAGCCTGTGAACCACAGGGTTGCTGGTTCAATTCCCAGTCAGGGCACATGCCTGAGTTGTGAGCCAGGTCCCCAGTGAGGGAGAGGCAACCACACATTGATGTTTCTCTCCCTCTCTTTCCCCTTCCTTTTTCTCTCTCTAAAATTAAAATAAATAAAATCTTTAAAAATTTTTATATTGAAAAAAGACCACAAATAGCCACAGCAATCTTGAAAATGAACAAAGTAGGAGGTATGCTACCTGATATCACACTATAGTACAAGGCTATAGTAATCAAATATAGCTCAATGGTACAGAATAGCCCAGAAATAAACCCACACCTGCATAATCAATTAATGTATGACAAAGGAGGCCAAAAAAAATACAATGAAGTAAAGTCTCTTCAATAAAGGGTGCTGGGAACACTGGACATATCCATATGAAAAAAATGAAACTAGACCACTTTCTTACACTACACACAAGAATAGATGCAAAATGGATTAAAGATTTAAATGTAACTGACTGGTGTGGCTCAGTTGGTTGGGCATTGTCATGTGAAGTGAAAGGTCATGGGTTCGATTCCCAACCAGGGCACATGCCTGGTTGCAGGTTTGGTCCCCCAGTCAGGGCACATTTGAGAGGCAATCAATGTTTGTCTCTCACATCTATGTTTCTCTCCCTCTCTTGCTCCTTCACTTTCCAGATAGATAGATAGATAGATAAAATATTTTTTTAAAGATATAAATGTAAGACTCAAAACCATAAAACTCCTAGAAGAAAACAGACAGTAGAATTTCTGACATTTCTCTTAGCGATATTTTTTCTGATATATCTCCTTAAGCAAGAAAAACAAAAGAAAAAAATGACAAGTAGAACTACATCAAACTAAACTGGTTTTGTTCAGCAAAAGAAACCATCAACACCACAAAAAGAAGCCCACTGAATAAGTGATGATATTCACTAATGTTATTATATTTTGCTGTGTATACTGCACACACATGTTTTTGGCCCAAACTTTCAGGGAATTTTTTAAAATTCTTTAATCTAATTTTTATTTATATTTAGATACTTGTTTTTTTGTATTATAAAGGAATTTCAGCATTTATTTTTGAACATATGGTACAAGAAATTTTATGTAACAAATAATTATAAAACATAAGAACAGATATAAGGTATTTCAGGTACTATCCATAAATAATGTACATCCTTGTTTTTCCCTCAAAAATTGGGGCAAAAAAGTGCACATTATACATAGCAAAATACAATATATCTGATAAGGGTTAATGCCCAAAATTTATAAAGAACTCATATGGATTGGAAGATGGTGGCTGAGTAGGTGGAAGCTGAATCCACTTGCTCTTGCCCCAACTCCGATTTTTGGCTGATCCTTCCACAGTAACCTGAACAATCAACAGAATCTTAGCTGATAGGAAGTTTTGAAGCCAAGGTGTACAGAAGTAGTCTTGCACTGTTGAGACTGCAAGCACCACATTCAATAAGGAAGCTCTGCAGAACAGTCAGGCCAGGCTCAAGAAGCCCCCTGCTGGGCGCATACCCACAGGAAAAGAAAGGCATTTGCCAAGGGGAGCCTTTTTGAACTTTTCTCAGCCAGGACAAGATGCACTGATTCCTTGGGCCCTATTTCACTGAAACCTGCTGAGCTGAGTGCAAAAATTGGTGCAGCAAGGGGAATTCAGGGCCATGCCCAGCCTTGGCTCTTACACAGAACTGCCATCAGCACCAAGCAGGAAAGAGCTGACCTTCTTACACAGATTAGCCCCTCACATGGAACAGACAGCTAATTCATCAGAAACTCTACTTTACTGGAAATAATCTATGTCAGACCAAGACTTGCGGCACAGGGGTGGGGGAACATGCCCACAATCTTCCCTGAAGACTGAACAGTACCTCCCTTGGGAAATCTCCCACTACCCAGATCACACCAGAAGCATCCTCTAGAGGAGACAACAGTCAAACACCAAACTCTGCTAAGATGAATTCCATCTTGCTCTTTTTCAGTATTTGCGTTAATTTTTCTCTTGCATAGCTTTTTAATATTTTTCTTTTTCTTCGATTTTAATCCTATTATTTCACTTTTTAATTTTATTTTAATTTCAAATCTTGTATTTTACTCTTCCTTTGCCTTAGTCCATTTTGCCTTCTTCCTTCCCTCTCCTGCTCTTGTTTTAAATTTTATATTATCCCTTTCCTTGCTGTGTTTCTATTCCTTAGTCTTACCATTTCTCCTCCCTCTAGCCTCTTAAAGTAATTTTTCTTTGCTTTAGTCACCTTACATTCTTTTTCCCTTATAATACTCTTATAATCTTTCCACCTTTATTAATCTTTGCTTGTTTATCATTGATATTGCAGTTGTTGTTTTCCTCAATTTTATTCCTATTTGTTCACTATTTTTTAATTTTCTAATTTCATAACATACTCTTCCTCTGTCATATTCCATTTTGCCTTCCCTCTGCCCTTTCTTAGTTTCATTTGAAATCTGTTTCCCTTTCTTAGTACAGTGTCTATTCCTTACTCTTATTTCTCCTCCCTCTAGCATCTCCAAATAATTTGTTTTCGTGTACACACCAAATACTCTTTTTTCCTCTTTCTTATAATATTCTCATTCTCTTTCCACCTTCATTAATCTTTGCTCAATTATAATTGATATTGCTGCTGTTGTTTTTCTCTATTGTTTCACAATTTTTTATTTTAAGTCATATTATACTCTTCTCTTTTCTTATTCCATTTTGCCTTCTTCCTTCCCTTTTTATTCATCTTTTAAATTTTACTTTCTTCACATTGTTTCTAATCCCTACACTTATTATCTCTCTTCCCCCAACCTCTCAAAATCATTTTTCTTTCCTTTACTCATCTCTAATCTTTTTTCCTTTCTTCTAACATTTTTATTTTCTTTCCACCTTTATTAATCTTCACTCGTTTGTTGTTGATATTGCTATTGTGACTGGGGATATTTTTGCTGATGTGGGTTTTGTTTTCTGGGTTGTTCTGACTTGTTCTGCCAGCACCTGTACAACAGCATACAAGATGTGGTGGGGGTGGTAACTCTCAGTCAGCCAGCCGGAGCAGAGAACCCACTAACAAATGAGCCAACAACAATCAAAACCCAATTACAACAAGAAAGCCCACATAAATTGCATAAAGGGTATCACTAGAGCATCCAGCTCAGGAGATCAAAGTGACTACACCCCTGAGGCCGAGGGGAATCCTACCATAGAAGGCCACCCCACAAAGACAGGGAGTCAAAGGAGATCAATCTAATTTGCAGAAACAAACAAAAGAGTCACCTAAAATAGGGAAACAAAGAAACAACCCCCAATCAAAAGGAAAGGGGGAATCTCCAGAAAATGAGAAAAATGGAATTGAGGCAAGCAATTTATCAGACATAGAGTTCAAAGTAATGGTTGTAAGGATTCTCAACTATAGGAACATTATGGGAGCTACAAGGAACTAAGTGAGCACTACATCAGCATGAAAAAGGACATAGAAACTATGAATAAGGACCAGGCAAAAATGAAGAACATAATATCTGAAATGAGGAATACATTAGAAAGAATTAAAAGCAGGCTAGGAAAGCAGAGAATCAAATCAGTGAGTTGAAAGACAAGGTAGAAAAACACCCATCAGAGCAACAAAAAGAAAAAAGACTCAAAAAGAACAAGGATAGTTTAAGGGAACTTCAGGACAACATTAAACATAATAACATTTACATCTATTTTCAAAGATAGACCACATGGTAGGACACAAAACATGCCTTAACAAATTCAAGAAAATTGAAATCATATCAAGTATCTCCTTGGATCACAATGGCTGGAAACTAGAAAACAACCTCAAGAAAAAATTAAAAAACATTCAAATACATGGAGACTGAATAACATGTTATTAAATAATGAATGGGTTAACAGCAGGATCAAGAAAATCAATAATTGTAATATACCACATAAACAAAATGAAGGACAAAAATCACATGATCATATCAACAGATGCTGAAAAAGCATTTGACAAAAACCAGCACCCATATGATAAAAACACTCAGCAGAGTGGAAATAGAGGGATTATACTTCAACATAATAAGGCCATACACAAGAAACCTACTGCTAACACCATACTCAGTGGGCAAAAATAAAAGCATTTCCCTTAATCTTAGCAACAAGACAAGGGTCTTCGCTTTCACCACTCCCATTCAACATGGTACTGGAAGTTCTACCCACAGCAATTAGACAAGAAAAGTAAATAAAAGGCATCCAAATTGGAAAGAAGGAAGTAAAACTGTCATTATTCACAAACAAAATGATAGTGTACATAGAAAACCCTATAGTCTCCATCAAAAAATTACTTGACCTAATAAATGAATTTAGCAAAGCAGCAGGATACAAAGTCAATATTCAGAAATTGATGAACTACCAGAAAGAGAAACTAAGAAAAAAATACCATTTACTACAGCAGCAAGAAAAATAAAGTACCTAGGAATAAATTAACCAAGGAGGTAAAAGATCTGCACTCAGAAAACTACAAAACACTGTGGAAAGAAATTGAGGAAGACACAAACAAATGGAAGCACACACCATCTTCATGGATTGGAAGAATTAACATCATTAAAATGTCCATACTACCCAAAGCTATCTATAGATTCAATGCAATTACTATTAAAATACCAATGGCATATTTCACAGATCTAGAAAAATATTTCAAAAATGTATATGGAACCAAAAAAGGACCTAAATAGCCTCAGTAATCCTGAGAAAAAGAACAGAATTGGAGGGATCATGATCATAATACCTGATATAAAATTATACTACAAGGCCACTGAAATTAAAACAGTCTGGTATTGGCATAAGAACAGACACATAGACCAATGGAACAGAATAGAGAGCTCAGAAATAAACCCATGTCTCTATGGTCAATTAATATTTGACAAAAAGGGCATGAGCACACAACAGGATAAAAACAGTCTCTTCAATAAGTGGTATTGAGAGAATTGGACTGGTACATGCAAATTTTTTTTTAAATGAACCTAGACCACCAACTTACACCTTACACCAGAATAAACCAAAATCAATAAAAGACTTAAATATAAGTGATGATACCATAAAAGTCCTAGCAGAAAACATAGGTAGTAAAATTTCAAATATCCCATGTAGTAATATTTTTGGCCATATATCTCCTCAGGCAAGGAAAATAAAGGAAAAACAAAGAAATGGGACTATATCAAATTTAAAAGCTTCTGCACAGCTAAAGAAAACATCATCAGAATGAAAAGGGAACTGAGAATATGGGAAAACATATTTGCCAATGACACATTAGATAAGCATTTAATCTCCAAAATATATAAAGAACTCATAACCTCAACACCATGAAAACAAACAATATAATTAAAAAGTGGGCAAAGGACCTAAATACATAACTCTCCAAGGAGGACATACAGAGGGCCCATAGACATATGGAAAAGTGTTCAATATCACTGGCCATCAGAGAGACGCAAATTAAAATCACAATGAGATATACCTCACACCAGCCAGAATGGCCATCGTTAATAAATTAACAAGCAACAAATGCTGGCAAGGATGTGGAGAAAAGGGAACCCTAGTACACTGTGGGAATGCAGACTGGTGCAACCACTGTGGAAAACAGTATGGATTTTCCTCAAAATGTTGAAAATGCAACTACCTTATTCCACTTCTGGGAATATACCCTAAGATTCCTAAAACAGTAACTCAGAAGAACTTATGCACCCCTATGTTCAGAGCAGCACTATTTACAATAGTCAAGTATTGGAAACAGCCTAAGTGCCTATGAGTAGGTGAGTGGATTAATAAACTGGTACATTTACACAATGGAATACTATGCAGCAGAAAAAAAGAAGGAATTCCTACCTTTTGCAACAGCATGGATGGAACTGGAGACTATTATGTTAAGTGAAATACATCAGTGGGTGAAAGACAAGAACCATATGATTTCACTCATATGAGGAATCTAATGGAAAAATACACTGATAAGCAAGATAGAAGCAGAGGCATGGAAACATGACACAGACTGAAAGCTATAAGATGGGAAGAGTGAGGGGGGAGTGGCCAAAGGAGGGGGAAGGGATTAGTCAAAGAACTTGTATGAATGACCCACAGAGTGGGGATTGACTGAGGGGACTGGGTGGAGGGGAACAAGGCGGAAAAAAAATGGAACAGCCTTCAACTTTTGGCTCCAAGGAAGCGAAGGTGCAACTTTCGTCTGGAATCTGCGTTCATCTGACACCAGCTGCCTCCACCATGCCTCTGAAGTTAGACCCCAATGAGATCAAAGTCGTCATACCTGAGGTGCACCAGCAGGAAATTGGTACCATGTCTGCCCTGGCTCCCAAGATTGGCCCCCTGGGTCTGTCTCCAAAAAATGCTGGTGATGATATTGCCAAAGCAACCAGTGAATGGAAGGGTCTGAGGGTTACAGTGAAACTGACCATTCAGGACAGACAGGCCCAGACTGAGGTAGTGCCTTCTGCCTCTGCCCTTTGTCAAAGGCCTCAAAGAACCACCGCAAGACAGAAAGAAGAACAAGAAAAAAAAACATTAAGCACAGTGGAAATATCACTTTTGATTAGATTGTCAACACTGCCCAACAGATGTGGCACCAATCTTTAGCTAGAGAACTCTCTGGAACCATTAAAGAGATCCTGGGGACTGCCCAGTCTCTAGGTGCAATATGGTGGCCACCACCCTTATGACATCATAGATGACATGAACAGTGGTGCAGTGGAATGCCCAGCTAGTTAAGAACTACAAAGGAAAAATTTCAATTAAAGATCATTTGACAACCAAAAAATAAAATAAAATTGGAACAACTGTAATAGAATTAACAGTAAAAAGGTAAAAGTTAATTGCATTGAAATTTTTTTTAAAAGAACTCATACAACTCAGTATCAAAAAAGCAAACAATCCATTTAAAAGTGGGCAGAGGAGCTGAATAGACCCTTCTGTAAAGAGTACATATAAATGGCCAGTAGACATATGAAGAATCTCTGTATCACGGATCATCAGAGAAATGTAAATTAAAACCACAATGAGATATCACTTTACACCATCAGAATGACTATCATCAATAAATCAATAAACAAGTGTTGGTGAGGTTTATGGAGAAAACTATAGATGTCATATTTTAGTATTTGATAAGTTTATAAAAATACAATTTTTTAATTTTTCTTTTAATTTTCTAAAGTTGATCATATTTCAACTTTATTGATTATTTATATTTTATTTCTGAAAATAGTCCAAAAACATCACTTTATAGCTGCCATTGTTAATGTCCCTTGGCATCATTTTGAGAGGCTGATGCTTTATCTTTTACCTTAAACTTTACCATTCAAAACTGGTATGTTATATAAAATATTCTGTAAAATACCTCTCCTTGACCCTAAACTTTTCTATTTCCTGATGTTTCTTATAGATTCTTTGAATACCCCAATTCTCCAATTCATCATCATATGCTCACCATTGTATATTATTTAAATTGCTAACAAAGTCAATTTTTTTAGAGGCTGGCTTCATGTTGTTGTAGGGCCCTACCTGGGGACAAAGTAGATCCAGCCTCTTTTTTTCCTAGTTTATATCATACCACATATTTTCAAGCTGGAGAACCTATATGCATTTTCCCCCTACTTTGCCCATTAGTTCTCACATTCATGTCTTCGCTGATTTTGATTTCATTCTCTGTCTTATCTTTTTATCTCTTATTCAAACTCTGTAAAGACTTTCAAATTCCACATTTTTTCATATAAACCAAACTTATCTGGGACAAGGGTTTCTGGGAACCACCATTACTGGATTTGTTCTTCTCATAAGACATTTACCATGTTCTGCCTAAGACATTTACCATGGTCTGAGTTAGCTTGTAAATACATAAATAATCAATTCTTTAAAGGCTGGCCCTTCCTTCTCATGAAAGTATGATGTTTTGCACACAAGAGAGACTTGATTTATATTTGTTCAATTGAATTATACCTACTTGGTTGTTGTAGAAATTCTGTTTTATTGCAAAAATTATGTCCTTCATCAAATAGTCTCAAAACTTCTCTTGGGTTTTCATGTTTGTTTTTCAGAGTTTTCTTTGAAGTTATTACCACTCTGGCTTAAATATATATTTATAGATATTCTTTTATGGGATGACTTTTTAAATTTGTGAGTAGCATAGACTCATTTAATTCAAGTTACTTTGTGCTCCAAGCAACAAAACCTCAAAAACACAGTTAATTTTGAAGAAGGTATTTCTGAATTTGAGGTCTATGGATAGTATCCATATGTTTACAGAAATTTAATTTTATTACTTCCAACTTTATATGAAAACAACAATGTTAATGTTAATGGGAAGTGAATTTGGGCAACTTACTTTAACATACAAATACAGAAAATCCATAACAAGCATTTCAAATGTAAATTGCTATTTCTGTAATATTTAAGGGTGAAGAATTACAAGTATTTTATGTTTTGAAATAATTTATATGACAGTTTATACTTTTCATAGGTTTATATATAATTATAGCTTAATAATTATTTGTTTGATCCATATTGCCTCAGTTTATCGCTAGCACAGTTTAATAGGTAGATAGCATTTTTAATTTCCATTTTGCAAAGAAGGAAACCATTGGTGAAGAGGTAACATAATTAGCCAAAATTCTAAGAAAGCAGAATATTGAAACTGGGTGTATGTAGTTTAGTACTTTGCTATTAGAAGTGTATCTCATAGACTAGAAGCTTTGGCATCACTTTGTTGAAAATGCAGGGCCTCACTTCAGATCTCTGATTCAGATTCTGCATTTTAACAAAATGTCCATTCATGTGGTTCCTTAGCACATTAAAGTTTGAGAAGAACTGGTTAAATATGAGTATCTTGTCACACTTTCTGTCTGTTTTAAAATGTAGATTTTATTATTAATCAGGTATGAGAGGTCAGGAGACAAAGACAGTTTGTTATTAACAGTTCCCAAGAGGAGGGAGCACACCATGCCATGCAGGGCCACACAGAAAAAGCCCCAGGACCAATCAGGAGGCATGGGGAGTGAGAGGGAAATAAGGGCAAGAACTTTTATTGTGGTTTCTCTGGGAAAGGCAGGCAGGATAAGCAGTATTAGGACTGGCTAGTTTAAATATGTCAGAAGGCACCATGGTATAGAGCAGGGGTGTCGAACTCATTTTCACCAGGGACCACATCAGCCTCGAGGTTGCCTTCAAAGGGCTGAATGTAATTTTAAGTGAAACTAAAGTTTTAGGACTGTATAAATGTAGTTACTCCTTAACTGTTAAGGAGTAATTACAGAGGGTACAGAGGGTATACAGAAGGTATAGATAGATACAGAAGCTGTCTATAGTTGTCTGGTATCTGGCCCTGGGCTGATTAGGGTGGGACAGTGGTGGCCTGGAGTGTAAGAGCCCAATAAAGGAGGTGCAGAGGCATGGGCTCTGGGAGGGGCAGTCTTTTCAGGTTCAGAAAACATGTCAAAGCATCAGAAAAACAAAACATAGAAAGGCACAATGAATATATTATTACATAAAGTAAAACACTACCATAATATAATAAACAGAATCCAAAAAACTTCATCATGTAAAATAGGGAGATGCAATTACTACAAGACTAAAGGAAGGACCATGTGAGACTGTTTAGCTAGCCCCTGGAGTTTCCAGGGGTCTGGCTGAACAGACAAATTCTTTCAGGTCCTAGCTATCAGTGACCACTACCTGGAAGCAGCTCTCCATTTTGGTTTATTTCTTTATGAGTGGAGATTATTCTGATTTCCATGATGGCAGGGATGTCCAGGAGTGCAGCAGTAATTCCAGAAATAACCCCATGAGTTAGCATCTGATTCCATGCCAAAATTTGGGTGCAGAGAATACTTAAAGCAGAGGCCTGCCCTCATTTATCTGCTTCCTGCTTTCTCATCTCCCACACTTCAAGCCTACTAGCCCTCCTCACCAGAAGATAAGAACAAGATGCATTTCTGCCACTTCTTTCTACAGATGTGGAAGAAGAATGGAACACCTGTTGGGTTACAGCAGAATTGATGCGGTTAGGAGAAACTCTTGGAGACACGTGGTGCCCGGTAAAGAAAAATAACAATGCCACACACTCACTCAGCACCTACTATCAGGCGAGGAACTGCACAGACGCTAGCACATTTAGTCTTAACATACAAGTATGAAAATTGAGGCTCAGGAGGTTTAGTGTTTGACCAAAGTGACTAGGTGTTAAAGAGGTAGTGTTAGATACCGTACCCCTCTGATTTAAAGCCCATGTGTTCTCCTATAGGCACATCTTCAGTGTCACACAGTGGATGATGGTGCTTAAACAATTCATGCATTGTGAGAACTTCCCCATCCTTATTAACATAAAGGCTGATCTCTCAGTTCATGGGGTCATTGTGATAGTATCAAGAAGAGAAAGAATAATTTCCTGATTTTTCTGAAACAGGTCAATTTTTTTAGGTTGGCTTACTTTTCTTTTGTCACATTCAAAGCTAAATTATTTACCAAATATGGAATATTCCCAGGCTGCCTTTGCTTGGACCACCTAGATTGATAAATCTATTATACAACTTAGATGTATCATTCAGATCAGAATAATAGGAATTTCATAGAGCTGTATAAATATGAGAGAGTTTATGTAGAATCATAAAGTGATGCCTTAAATTTTTGTCAATTTTATTGAGATATATTTGATACACAATAGAATTCACTGATTTTAGACATTTAATTCAATAATTTTGGCAAATACATACTGTCAGGTATAGTTGTTTGTCAGGTTTACAGTCTATAGTAAAAGGTAAATTTTACATATTATATATACATATTACACATATGTACATATATATTTGTTAGATACATTGTCTTAAGTTGAAGTTTACCTTTTACTATAACATGGAAGCATGCATTTCCTATGTAGCTAATATGTTTAATAAATATTTTATATTCATTATAATCTAACATATTTCCCTTACTTTTAGTATATTATTCTTTTTTTAAAGATTTTATTTATTTATTTTTAGAGAGAGGGAAACGGCGAGAGAAAGGGAGAGAAACATCTATGTGTGGTTGCCTCTCACATGGCCCCCACCCAGGCATGTGCCCTGACTGGGAATTAAACTGGCAACCTTTTGGTTTGCAGCCTGTGCTCAATCCACTAAGCTACACCAGCCAGGGTTATTTTATTATTCTTATTTGTAAACTTTTAAAACAACTCTGTGCCATGCCAATTTAAATTTATCATAAATGGGTTATCTGTGTGACAAAGAAAATGCATTACTGTAGAAAAAGAGCATTATATCAGGCTATGACTACATTATAGTAAGTGTTCAAAATGGATAAAATGTTATTAAATGCAAAATTATGAGGATCTTACTAAAACAATATATAACTGTCCACAGCAATCTATTGTTTTCAAACTTTAACCTCCACCAGATTCACTTCAAAGGCTTCTAAAAACAGATTGGTGGGTCCTGCCTCCTGATTTGTCCACTCAGCACTTCCTAGGTGAGGTTGATAGAGCTTAAGGGCCATAACACATATAATGCAGTTTGGGATGATATATATAAATTTATGCAAAAATATTATGTTATAGCTCTCAAAGGTTTTCTAATATTTTGAGTCAATATACTTCTAAAATAGATCAGTGATGCCATATGTTGAGTTGGTTGTGATGCTTAAGTTGGTTGTGTCTGATTGCTGTATTACACTCTACTGTAAGTCTCACCGTATTTTACTGATGGAATATGCTACTAATAGATACCTAAGGAAGTTTCTTATAAAACTAAACATAATTTTAACTCACTTCCAGATAACAGTATGTTTATGCATTTCATTGATCAAATTACTGATAAATTATTCTCTGGAATGACTTTAATTGTATATTCTGGCATAAAAATATAATTTTACTAATTAATTTACTTGATTTTGTTTTTCCTTCAGCCATGACAATGTAAGCCTCCTGAGAGCAAAAAAATTATTTAATTTTGTTTGTCTTTGTTCCCATAGCACTAACCCCATAGTATCAGAGATAGGAAAACACTCAATAAGTATTTTTAGAAAGAATAAATAATTACAATTTCTGGTTACAATTCAAGAAGATATTTGCTTAGATTTTTTTCTTCCAAAAACATCAACTTAATGCTGGAAATATACTAGAAGTCTCAAGATTGACCTATCTTGTAAGAACAGATTTACTTGCATCTAAAGAACCACAGTAATACCAAATGCTGGAGAGGATGTGTAGCAACTCTCACTCATTGCTGCTGGAAATGCAAAAATGGTACAGCCAATCAGGAAGAATTTAGCAGTTTCTTATAAAACTAAGCATAATTTTAACATTTAATTCAACCACTGAGCTGCTTGGTATTTCCATAAAGGAGTCAAAAAGTTATATCCACATGAAAACCTGCACAAAGACATTTAGCAGTTTTCTTCTTATTACTACAGTGTGGACAGAACTAAGATGTATTTCAGTAGGTGATTAGATAAATAAATTATGCATCTAGACAATAAATTATTATTTAATACTGAAAAGTAATAAACTATCAAGACATGAAAAGACATGAAAAAATGGTAAATAGATATTACTGAATGAGAACAGTCTATCTGAAAGTATATGGCATTCTAGAAAAGGCAAAACTATACAGACAGTAAAAAGATCAATGATTCCCAGGGGTTGAAGGGTAGGGGTAAATATGTGGAGCACAGAGGCTTTTTACAGCAGTGAAAACAATACTATAATGATGGATACATTTGCCCAAACCCATGCAATATACAATTTGAAGAGTGAACCCTAAAGTAAACTATGGACTTTGGGTGGTTATAATGTGTCAATGTAGGTTCATCAATTGTACCACTCTAGTGGGGGATGTTAATAATGAGAAAAGCTATGCATGTCCGGGGCCAGGGAATATGGGGGAAATCCCTGTACCTTTCTCTTATTCTTGCTGTGAAACTTCTAAACTGTTGTAAAAAAGTAAAGTCTTAACTTTTTAAAAAAAAAAAAAACTAGGCTTCTTTAAGAAACCTAATGTTCAAAAGAATAAAATTTAATAGAATATAAGCATGGGAAATTTCTCTAAAAGTATTCACTATGACGTTCCTTAATGTGAGTTCTCCTAATTAGCTTAAGAGAGTGTTGAAAGTATATAATTAACTTTTTTGATAAAGTGTTTGGGGATGAAGACAATAAGAAATTGGTATAGATATTTAATGAGATATAAAGATAAAATGTCTGTTGACATATAAGTTAACACAAAAAAACTATTTTATTTACAAAAGCAATAGTTTACTCACTGATCACAAATATACCTAGAGTAGAGCCCTGGCCAGTGTGGCTCAGTTGGTTGGGCATCACCCCACAAATGAAAAAGTCACCAATTTGATTCCCAGTCAAAGCACATGGCTAGGATGTGGGTGTGTTCCCCAGTCGAGGTGTATACAGAAGGCAACCAACAGATGTTTCTCTCTTGACTTGATGCTTCTCTCCCACTCCCTCTCCTTCCTTTCCCCTCTCTCCAAAATCAATAAGCATGTCCACATCTTAAATTCTTACTTATAGTTCAAGAAAAGTTGAAATCTTGAGTGTTACATCTGTTAATGCCAAAGTTGTGTTTTTTTTTTTTCTATGACAAAAATGGATGCTAAAATCAACAGGTACTTTAAGTTCAAGAAAACAGACTGGAAAAATGTTACTTTGTTTTCCTAGAAAACATATTTAAATAAAAGTACAGAAATACCAAGATGAATAAACCAATAAAAGCCATGAAATTGAGGAAGTCATCAACCAGAGAAAGGTTTTGCTATACTGCTGGAAAGCAAAGAAAAAAGAGAGAAAAGGGGGGTCTTAAAACAAGAAGACGAAAGTTATTTTAGGGAAAAATATTCATTTAAAGAACTCCGGAGATCACTCAGTATACCCCCACATTAACGGTATGGATTACAATGGATTGGTGGTAAACCAGTCAAGGAAACAGGGAGTGAGAATGTTCAACCACAGGTTGTCAGCTGTGGTTTATTGTCACTACCACAAATTCTATCCAGTGCTGTCTATCCCCAGGTTCATTTGCTATGACTGGAGATTGGTATTTTAAAAATTGTCAAACTAGTAATCTCACCTGGCTAGTATAAATTGCTGTTAGTATTAAAATATTTCTATTAAGTATTAAATTACTTTAAAAAATACTTTGCCTTAACAAATACTGTCTCAACTGGCTTGCTTCTGCCAAGCCAAATTATCTCAGAATAACTACTTGCCATCTGAGTTATTTTGCCTAATAAGGACAAGTAAGATAATATTCTATATCTCAAAAATGCATGCTGGTCATCTATTCTCATTTGACAGGAAACATGAAGTGTATTTTCTTGGATTATCCTTGTCCAGATTTTCTTTTATTGTCCTGAAACTTGGGATGGTAAACATGCAATACAATACAGAGATGATATATTATAGAAGCATACACAAGAAACCTATGTAATTTAATCAACCAAAGTCACCCCAATAAATTCAATTAAAAAGAAAAAGGAAAAGATATTTCATCCTCATAGACTGGAAGAATTAATATTGTTAAAATGTCCATGCTACCCAAAGTTATCTACAGATTAGTATAATCCCTATCAAAATTCCAATGGCATTTTGCATAAAAAATTTTTAAAGCCTCAAATTTGTATGAAACCACAGAAAACCCCCACTAGCCAAAGCAATTTTGAATAAGAAGAAAAAGCTGGAAGTACCACACTTCCTGATTTCAAGCTATATTACAAAGCTATAGTAATCAAATAGGATGGTACTGGCATAAAAACAGACACATAGATCAATGGAAAAAAGAGAAAGCCCTGAAATAACCCACATACATATGGCCAATTAAAATAGAACTGCCACATGATCCAGTACTCTCAGTTCTTGGTATATATCCCAAGGAAATGAAAACAAGATCTTGAAAAGAAACATGCATTCCATGTTCATTGCAGAATTATTCACAATAGCCAAGATATAGAAACAACCTAAATGTCCATTTTTGGACAAATGAATAAAGAATATGTGGTGCATATATACAATGGAATACTATTGAGCCATGAGAAAGAAGAAAATACTGACATTTGCAGCAATATAGATGGATCTTGAGGGGATTTTACCAAATGAAGTAAATCAGAGAAAGACAAACACAGCATAATCTCACTTATATATGGAATTTTTGAAAGCTGAACTCATAGCAACAGAAAGTAGAATGGCAGTTCCCAGAGGCTGGGTCAGTGTAAATGGGAAGATGTTGGTCAAACAGCACAAACTTCCAGTTATAAGGTATTCTGAGGATGTAATGTACAGCATGGTGATTACAGTTAATAACACTATATTATATACTTGAAAGTTGCTAACAGTAAATCTTAAATGATCTCACCACAGGAAAAAAAAAGGTAATTATGTGAGGTGTTAGCTACAGCTATTACGGTAATCATTTTGCAATATATAAATGTATCAAATCAACATCTTGTACACCTTAAACTGTCACAAGGTTATATGTTGATTATATCTTAATAAAGTTGGGGTTTTTTTTTTAAAGTAAACATCATTAATCTGACAAGCGAAGTCTTGGAATGTATGGTTTTCTTCAGCAGCATTCTTGTGTCTCATCTCTATCTTTTTGAGGGTGGTAGCACTAAACCCAGGGACCTGTGTCCGGTCCCAGGCTTGGGGATGTGGTGAGACAGTTGTGGCAGCAGCAGTGGCTGCTTCCTGATCCCTGGACTGCAACCTGGTGATCTACCTTCCATTTAGAATTCCCCATGCCACCACACACTGCCTCGGGCCCCACCTGCACAGCCTCTGCTTCTCACCTTACACCTGTGACAGAGGTCAAGGCAATTCTACACAGGGCATTTGTTCTGGAAATTGTCTCTGGAAGCCCCACCTAAAGTTCACTTCTCTATCTCTTCCCACAAATTTGCATTCACCTATTTCCCAGTATTTCTTTTTTGCCTAACATGCTAGAAATTTCTGAATCACTGACTACTGAATGATAAAGATTTTTTAGGTCTTACTTTTTATTTTTATTTTTTTAAGATTTTTAATTATTATTCTATTACAGTTGTCCCAGTTTTTCCCCCTTTGCCCTCCTCCACCCATCCTACTCCCCACTCCCACAGTCGACTCCCACACTGTTGTCCATGTCTGTGGGTTATTGATACATGTTCTTTAGTCCCTTCCCCTTATTTCAACCATAATCCCCCCCTTTTCCTCCGGTCACTATCAGTCTGTTCCATGTTTCCATGCCTGTGGTTCTATTTTGTTTATTTGTTAGTTTATTTTTGTTCATTAGATTCCTCTTATAGGTGAGATCATATGGTATTTGTCTTTCACCACCTGGCTTATTTCACTTAGCATAATACTCCTCAGTTCCATCCTTGCTGTTGCAAAAGGCAGGAGTTCCTTCATTCTTTCTATTGCATAGTATTCCATCCTGTAAATGTACCACAGTTTTTTGATCCACTCATCTACTGATGGACACTTTTTATATCTCACAATTGGATTATTATCAGAGACCATGTTCTGTATGATACTAATTATTTGAAATCTGTAAAAGGTAGATTTGTATTCTAGCACATGAACGATTTTATTAAATGCTATGTGTCCTAAAAAATGATGTGTATTTTCCAATTGTTTGTGTATATTCTTTATACAATGCTTGTTAATTGTACTTTTCAAATATCCATACTTCACCAATTTTTGTCTGCTTGAGCCAAAACTTAAAGAGATATGTTAAAAATCTTGAAGGATAATGATGGATTTCTCATTTTTTCCTGGTAGGTATGTCATTCTGCTTTAAATATCGTGATGCTGTATTATCAAGTACATACAAGCTTAGAATTAGTATAACTTCCCAGTAAGTATATTTTTAATCATTATCCAGCAATCACCTTTGTTGTCCTTCAATTTTGCACCTTTTTGCATCCTATATCTCATTTAACAGTATGATTTTATCTATTTTAATCCAGTCCGAAATTCTTTATTTTTGAACTAAATTGTCGTCCATTTACTTTTTCTTTCTCCCTGTCTTCTTTTAATGATAACCCCAAAAATGTTTAAGATGCATTTTAGTATCCATATTCTTACCAAGACTAAAGTTAATCAGTATCCTTAACCTCCCTAAAAGTACCAAAAGAATGTTTTAACTCCAAGCACACAATTATAATTTAATGCTACTTTTGTTCAGTATTTTGACTATTTTGTTTGCCTTCACAGATACACACTTATTAATATAATTATTTTAAGGGGTCAGCATTAGTTTATATATACCCACACATTTACTATTATCTTGCTCATCATTCATTTTTCCATTTCTAGAAATGTTCCTTTCTTCCTGAAATTTATCCTTTAATCTGCTTCTGGTGAAGATTTGTTGGAAAACTCTCAAATTTTTGTTTCTCTGAAAATATCTTCATTTTGTCCTAATACTTGAGAAATACTTTTTGAGTATAGAATTCTAGTGTGAAAGTTTTCTATTAGCAAATTGAAGCTGTTATGCCACTATGTTCTGTCTTCCATTTTTGCTGTTAAAAATCAGGCTTCTCTAATTACTGCTCCTTTTTAACATGGCTATTTTTAAGATCTCTTCTTTCTATTGTTCTGTGGTTTGCTTATGATTTATCTTGGTAGATTTCTTTGTATCTATACTTGGAATTTCTTGGGTTTCCTGAATATAAGAATTGATTGCTTTCATCAGATTTGTAAACTTTTCAGCTATTGTCTCTTTACATGTTGTCTCACTGACATTGTCTTCCAAAACTCTGGTTGGTCATCTGTTAGATCTTCTCTCTTCTCCAAGTCTTGTTACCTCTGTCATTTCTGTGCTTTTGTCCTTCTGATGTGTACTATTAATCATTTCTTTGAATGTATTTCTTTGAATGTATTTCCTGGTTCACTATTTCTCTCTTAAGATTCATCTAAAATCTGATATTTAAAACACCCTTAGAATTTCCAGCAATAAAAAAGTAAGTGAAGATAAAAATTCCATTTGTTTCTTTTTTTAATTTACTTGGACATTCTGTACAGTGTCTTTTACAATTATATTTTCAAGTTTTTTATTTTTAAAATTTTTTCAAGTTTTTTATTTTTTTAAATGTCAGTTTTATAGTTTTAAATGTCTGATTTATAGTTTGCACCTGATAATTCCAATATCCAAAGTCTTTTTTAATATATTTTATTGATTGTGCTATTACAGTTGTCCTATTTTTTCTCCCTTTTATTCCCCTCTGACCTATACTACTCCTCCCACCATCATTCCCCCACCTTAGTTTATGTTCATGAGTCATACATATAAGTTCTTTGGTTTCTTTATTTCCTATACTGATCTTAACCTCTCCCTGTCTATTTTGTACCTACCATTTATGCTACTTATTCCTTGTACCTTTCTCCCCCACCTTCCCTTCCCAACTGATAACCCTCCATGTGATCTCCACTTCAGTGATTCTGTTCCTGTTCTTGTTGTTTGCTTAGTTTGCTTTTGTTTTTTTTTAAGTTTGCTTGTTGATAGTTGTGAGTTTGTTGTCATTTTACTGTTCATAGTTTTGATCTTCTTCCTTTTCTTAGATAAGTCCCTTTAACATTTCATATAATGAGGGCTTAGTGATGATAAACTCCTTTAACTTGACTTAATCTGAGAAGCACTTTATCTACCCTTCCATTCTAAAAGATAGCTTTGCTGGATAGAGTAATCTTGGCTGTAGGTCCTTGCCTTTCATGACTTGGAATACTTCTTTCCAGCCTCTTCTTACCTGCAAGGTTTCTTTTGAGAAATTAGCTGATAGTCTAATGGCAGCTCCTTTATAGGTAACTGTCTCCTTTTCTTTTGCTGTTTTTAAGTTTCTCTCCTTCTCTTTAATCTTGGGTAATATAATTATGATGTGCGTTGGTGTGTGCTTCCTTGGGTCCAACTTCTTTGGAACTCTCTGGGCTTCCTGGACTTCCTGAAGTCTATGTCCTTTGCCAGAATAGGGCAGTTCTCCTTCATTATGTTTTCAAATAAGTTTTCAATTTCTTGCTCTTTCTTCTCCTTCTGTTACCCCTATGATTTGGATGTTGGAATGTTTAAAGTTGTCCCAGAGGTTCCTAGGTCTCTCCTCATTTTTTTTAATTCTTGTGTCTTCATTCTGTTCTAGTTGAATGTTTATTTCTTCCTTCTGCTCCTAACTGTTGATTTGAGTCCCAGTTTCCTTCCCGTCACTATTGGTTCCCTGTACGTTTTCCTTTATTTCACTTTTCATAACCTGCACTTTTTCCTCTATTTTGGGTCCGTACTCAACCATTTCTGTAAGTATCCTGATTACCAGTGTTTTGAACTATGCATCTGACAGGTTGGCTCTCTCTTCATCATTTAGTTGTATTTTTTCTAGAGCTTTGATCTGTTCTTTCATTTGGGCCATATTTTTTTGTCTCGGCACACCTGTTATGTAGTAAGGGGCAGAGCCTTAGGTATTTGCCAGGGCAGGGCATCCTACTTTGCTGTGTTTTGGCACTGTCTGTGGGGGAGGGGGTCTGAGAGGGAACAATGCCTCTTGCTCAGCCTTTGGCTGGCTTTCAGTCACTTCCCCTGCTACCCATCAGCCAATTGGGCCCTTCTGGTGCTGATTCCTGGGTGGGTGGTTTTGTGTATGTTCTAGGTCAGAACCCTGTGGATATCTTCAATGAACTCTCCTGTGAGGCTGGGAGTTTCTCCTGCTGCCTTAACCTCCACAGGTTTTTTCAGTCAGAGGTTTTGAGGCTTTATTTCCCCATGCTGGAACCCTGGGTCACACTCCACAGTTGTTCTTCCCAGTTATCCACCCACAAATGTGGGAACACCCACCTCTGTGGAGGCCTTTTCTCGAGTCCTCTCCACCTGGACTTCCTATCTCCACCCCTCCTACTGGTCTAGATGAATGTTTTTTCTTTAACTCCTTGGTTGTTTGACTTCTATACAATTTGATTTCCTAGCAAGTCTGGTTATTTTTTGTTTTTAAATTTGTTATTGTCAGTGTGAATAGTTGTGGCCAAGTGGTTAAGTGATGGATTAAATTTGTTGTTGTCCTTCATTTGGTTGTGTGAGAAGGCAAACTGTATCTACCTATACCTCCATCTTGGCCGAGAGCTCAATATCTAAAGCCTTTGGGGTATATTCCAGATATCTATTTTTTCAAGTGGCTTTCAATCATGTGCCTCATCACCCCCTTTTTAATTTTTTTTACCTTGAATCACTTACTTATTAGGAAGTAAAAAAATTCTCTGTAGAAAATCTCTGAAGCTGTTACTGAGGTGGCATTCCTCCAGAAAAGGTTTATGTTTGATTCTGCCATTTCCCTGGAAACACTATCAAATGAGAACCATTCTAAATTTAATGATCTCTTTGAGGTTTTCTTTTAACCACACACATTACATAAGTTTGGACCACAACTCTAAGAGAGCCAGCTTGTCATTATGAATTCTCAAGGGAGATTTTTTTCATTCCCCTCCATCTGGTGTCAAGGTTGAAATGGTCAAGTCTCCATGCTGTGCTCTGTAGAACATGAGGTTTATTTCTTACCCATCCTTTCCCTCACATTGTAGCCTGTTGCATTCCCAACCTCAGCAGAAGGGTATCCTAACGTAAACTTCCCTTTGGGCATGCCCTACCCTTATCCCGTTTGCTGAGCCCCCTGCAACTATCAAAGAAGAGGTTCAGAGTCTCCACACTTTGGCAGAAGCCCTCTTTTGTCAAGAAATTATAAGATTCTTGCTTCTTTATTTTGTTTTGCTGTTGTTGTTTTTTTGACTTCTGAAGATTTATTTTAGGGAAGCACAATGATACAGTTTTAAATTTTATGTTTTTCAACTGGAAGGTCATTTAGAATACCTAACCAGTTATGTGAACAGAAACAGCCATCTCACCTCATGGACAGTGGGTCACCAGGGAACAAGGACCCTTTGATTCTGGGTGCATAAGTGGCCAGATGCCAGAACAAGTGGGCCAGTAGTTCTGAGGCCAGCTTGGGCTTTGCAAAGTCCTGTGAGAGCTAACTGCTAAGGGGTCAGAGTTAGGAGGGTCTGAGTATCCCAGGATTGTATAAGATGTTAGCATTACCTTCCTCAAAACAACAACTGCCACAGGAAAACATCTTCTTATAGAGGTGGTTTTACTAACAAATGAAATGAAAAAGAAATGATAGTGTCAGAATATCACCATTTCTCAATGCCCAATGAATTATTGGATCTAGACATTCAGATAAATGACTGCTAACACCATGCAGTCAGAGGCTGTGAGATAAAGTAGTCTCACCACATAGCCCTGACCAGTGTGGCTCAGTTGGTTAGGCATGGTCCTACAAAGCCAATGGTCACCAGTTTGATCTCCAGTCACATACCTGGGTTGTGGGTTCATTCCCATCAGGGCGCATACAAGAAGCAATCAATCAATGTTTCTCTCTCTCTTTCTCCCTTTCTTCCCCTCTCTCTAAAATTAAATGCAATCTTTTTTTTTTAAAGAAGTCTCATTACCTAACATCTTGCCAAAGGGTTCAAACCCAAGGGTGATCCAGACTCTGGATCCAGCTTCTAATCTTCAGGGAATATGGAGGTCAGAGGAACACAAGAAGGGAACAAATACAATCACAAGATCCAAACTTTGGGTCCAGCATCCCAGGCTCTGCAACCAATACATTTTCAGGAAAGGGAAGCAGTGGAAGGGAAACTAGTAGATTAAAAATGATTTGAGAGGCATATCAAATCATTTTACAAGGGTGGACACTTTTAACTAGAGCATCTAGATTTGCACACTTGGATGATCAACTAAATAGAAATAAAAGAAAAGCAAGGAAATAATTGCTATAGAAGAATAGTGGTTACTTTTGGGGAGAAAACCAATTGTGTTTTGATGCTCACACAGGTGGATAATCACCTTGTAATAATTCACTAAGCTATACCTTTGCTTTGCATAATTTTCTTATCTGGTTGAGTTTACAATAAAAAGGATGAAAAAAGTGAAGATAATTATTCATATCTCAAAATATTATCTCACTGCATAGTCCAATCCCATGTGAAACATTTGGCATGTTTCAGTATTAGTCCCTAAAAAATCTAAGCAAACCTAATATCACTCATTTACAAACATATAGATGGAGATATACATAGGTCTTTTATACATGGGGGGTGTGTATAAACACACACACACATACACACACACATACACATAGAATTAGAGTGACAGTAAGTAAATTCACTTTATTAACCATGAACTTCAAGCAATACCAAAATACAGAATAAAGGCATGGGGAAAAGAACTAAATTCCTACCTGCCCTCCCCAACTTCTCCTTGCCACTCATATGCACTCTAATCTCTGAACACACTTGATCATTCCCCAGTTTCAAACATGATCCAAATAGGACCTTGTCCTATCACTCCCTTGTTGGAATACTCACTTACTCACAGCCTACTGCATTTGCTGCTTTTGAAGACCCCCTTTCCTGATTTTTAGCTGAGTCTGAGCTCTCTTTCAACTGAGCCCCATTACTATCTGATACTCTCTTAAGGGGATTTATTTTGATCCACCTTATTCTATAATTACTTCCCTCCACTCCTGGATAATAAGATTATAAACTCACTGCGAGGAGAAACTGTATAACTCATTTTATGTGTTCCTTTAAGGATGAGTACAATATCTTGTATAGTATAGTCATCAATAAGCATTTTTTAATCATTCATGCTTTTTACAGCCATGTTACTCATTCTGTAATAATAGAGCATTGATTTTCCTTAGTTTTCAGTTATATCATAAAAGTCTGTATTTGCTTCTAAGTTTCTCTCTGTTATAGACCATAAAGAAGTACCAAGAATTGGTTAAGAGCCCTAGAATGCTTTGAAGGTAAACTCCAGTGGTGCTGGCAGCACTATTCCAGCAGAGGGCAGCAGAGAGCCAAGGGAGGGGCAGAAACCTGGTGCTGGGTTTCATGAGGCATTTCCCCGCTGAGTCAGGAGAGGTGAACCCTGGGAAATCTCCCATTTCAAGGCAACAGGTTTCCTGAGTTAGAGAATAAGCAGAGCTAGAATACTCCACATGCCTTTTGAATCTCAAAGTGACCACAGTCCTGATGGGATCTGTACTTGTTCAAAGTTCAAACTACTGGGGGTGAGGGTCTGGGGTGGGGAGGTTAATCCGATTAAAGGGCTTCATTTTCTTTTATGAAACATCCAGAAGCAACCTTCCTCCTGACTCAAAATAAGCCTCCTAGAAAACCACCTTCCTTCTGAATACTGCTTCTTCTCGGGAATTCCAACAAGGAAGAGCTTCCCTTCTGCTCTGAGAGTGGAGTCAGTTTTTGAAGTAGCCTTATATTTTCTGCTGTGGACTGTTCTCTGCTTTCCTAATTCTACTCAGCAGGTTCTTTCTAGTTAAGGCTGACCCACTAAGGATTGCAAAAAGACCATCCTTATTTCAGACTTAAACAACATATGTTAGCACAAATTTGATTCTAAACTTTAAGGAGCACATGTTAAAAAAGGAAATTCCACAATAGTTTTACTCTAAGCATGTGTCTTACAGGAAGCCCAACTCTGACCTTTGGGGGGTCTTTGGGTCTCACTGCTCCAAGACCTCCTCCCCTCAGGAGGGAACAAGTTTCCCTCTAAACACTGCAATTCCAAGCATGTCTACAACTTTAATGACTGTCAAAGAACACCAGTGGGCCTAATAGTATGGGAATAGAAAGAAACACTGAGGATGATATGTGAGAACTTTCTGCTTGTGGAGAGCAGGACCAATAAAATGGCATTGGTCTGATTAAGTTAGCATAAAGTATATAAAACAAAGTGGAGTCATTCATGTCAACCAAAATGGCTGTCAGTCAGCCATGACACTTTGGTTCAAGAGGGAAACTACCTAAGTCAGAACAGACACGCTTGGCAAGGAGACACACCTAAGATATCTGCACAGGTGATCAGAACAGCCATGTCTGCAGAGTGAGACCACCCACAGATAGACTCCTGGGTAAATTTCCCACTTGCCATCAAGGGTGCCAAGACATTTATCAAAAGACCCACAAGTATGGAGTACACTACTTTCAAGGTATAATTGAGGCAGGTTCCAGACCAGTGCAGAGACAGCCAAGTCCACACAACAGAGTGTTGTTCCATGCCATGCTGATGACCCTTGGCATCAGCCACTGGAGGCTCTGCCCTGCTGTACTGAGGACTTCGTTTGCCCTGATGTTCACATGGCTCTGGAGATCATTCCTTGCAAGATGCTGGCTGACAACTCCCTTGCCCACTGTGCTGTCTCCTGGACCTGAAGATTGAGACCCTGGGACTCCGATTGTTATCCCCCATTGATTGCTCTGTGTGTATGTGTGTGTGTGTGTGTGTGTGTAATATTTCTCTTAGATTGTTAGAATGTGAGCAGGATATTAATGTACGTTCATATTCTACTTTGAGTGAACTTGCATTCAATAAAAGCTGAGAGAATAGCATAGTTATTGTGCGTGACTCTTGTCTATTCCTTGGTACTGGGCTGCTCAGCAGGCAGCTAGCTGAGCAGTTGCCTGGCTGACTTATTAGGAAAGACTATATCATGAACAGATGCTCATGACACTGTTCTTGTGCTAGCTTTCCATGATCATCTGCATTAAGACCATTGTGCAGAGCTGACTGGCTGACAGATGTCAGCCCCGTACAGATCTGCTGCACTGGGCCCCTATGGTGAACTGGAGGTGATCCAGGCTGGCCAACTGCAGCTGAAGAACTATCTTGTTAGCAGACTCTTCCAATGGGGCTGATCACAGCACCTTTGGTTTTTTGCTTTTTGAAATACACACCTTGATCCTGAAATCCCTGGAGCACTTATAAATTATGGACTTTCTTGCAAGAAGCACATTATGTGAGACTGCTTGCTGCTTTCCCAGGGTCTAATCTCACCTTCTTTAGTGACAGAATACTGGCAATGTACCAGATTATTTATTTATATAAATAAATATTTATTTAAACATACAGAGCCCAGCACAAATAATGTACCTTTTTATTACAAAATCTTTTATTATAAAATCATAAGCATGTAATCCTATAACATAACAATATCATACTCAAGCATACCATATGACATTTTAGGTGAAATGTTCAAATTAAAATTATAAATTATTACACCCATATTATTATCCTACCAACCACACTCAAGTAGGCATTACTTCTGCGGGACCCTGTACTTATTTATTTTTTTAAGATTTTATTTATTTTTTATTTTTAATATATTTTATTGATTATGCTATTACAGTTGTCTCATTTTTTCCTCTTCATTCCCCTCCACCCTGCATAGCCCCTCCCATCCACCTCCCCCCCCTTTAGTTCATGTCCATGTGTCATAAGTTCTTTAGCTTCTACATTTCCCACACTATTCTTGTCCTCCCCCTGTCTATTTTCTACCTACCATCTATGCTACTTATTCTCTGTACCTTTTCCCCCTCTCTCCTCCTCCCACTCCCCTGTTGCTAACCCTCCATGTGATCTCCATTTCTGTGTTTCTGTTCCTGTTCTAGTCGTTTGCTTAGTTTGCTTTTGTTTTAGGTGTGGATGTTAATACCTGTGAGTTTGCTGTCTTTTTACTGTTCATATTTTTTTATCTTCTTTTTCTTAGATAAGTCCCTTCAACATTTCATATAATAAGGGCTTGCTGATGATGAACTCCTTTAACTTGGCCTTATCTGAGAAGCACTTTATCTGCCCTTCCATTCTAAATGACAGCTTTGCTAGATAGAGCAATCCTGGATGTAGGTCCTTGACTTTCATGACTTGGAATACCTTTTTCCAGCCCCTTCTTGCCTGTAAGGTCTCTCTTGAGAAATCAGCTGACAGTCTGATGGGAACTCCTTTGTAGGTGACTGTCCCCTTATCCCTTGCTGCTTCTAGAATTCTCTCCTTCATTTTAATCTTGGCTAATGTAATTATGATGTGCCTTGGTGTGTTCCTCCTTGGGTCCAACTTCTTTGGGACTCTCTGAACTTCCTGGACTTCCTGGAAGTGTATTTCCTTTGCCAGATTGGGGAACTTCTCCTTTATTATTTGTTCAAATAAGTTTTCCACTTGTTGCTCTTCTTCTTCCCCTTCTGGTACCCATATAATTCAGATGTTGGGTCATTTAAAGATGTCCTGGATGTTCCTAAGCCTCTCCTCATTTTTTTTGAATTCTTGTTTCTTCCCTGTTTTCTCTTTGGTTGTTTCTTTCTTCCTTCTGGTCCACTCCATTGATTTGAGTCCCAGTTTTCCTCCTATCTCTGTTGGTTCCCTGTGCATTTTTCTTCCTTTCACTTATTGTAGCCTCCATTTTTTCATCTAATTTGTGAGCAAAATCAACCAATTCTGTGAGCATCCTGATCACCAGGGCTTTGAACTGTGCATCTGATAAGTTGGCTATCTCTTGGTCGCTCAGATGAATTGGCTCTGGGGCTTTGATTTTTTCTCTGGTTTGAGCCATTTTTGTTTCTGGGTTTTTTTTGTTGTTGTTTGTTGTTTTTTTTTTTTTTTTGGACTAGTCGTGGCTGAGATTTTATTTATTTTTAAAGAGAAGAGAAGGGAGGGAGAAAGAGAGAGAGAGAGAGAGAAACATCAATGTGTGGTTGCCTCTTGTATGCCCCCAGCTGGGGATCTGACCTGGCCCACGACCCAGACATGTGCCCTGACTGGGAATCGAACCAGTGATCTTTTGGTTCACAGGCCAGCACTCATTCCACTGAGCCATGCCAGCCAGGGCTCTGTATTATTCTTTTTATGTTTGAAATTTTTAATAAAAATTCAGTATATTTAATAATACATATTAGGTTAAAATCTATCTCTCTTATACACACACACAAACACATACATACGCAATTATATTTTAATGCACACCAACAGAAAAGCTCACCCTGCAAGGACTAGCATTGCCATGTGTCGATAAGGATGTGAAGCACTGAGACCTCTCATACATGGCTGGTAAGAGCACAAAGTAACAGAATCACTTCGGCATCATCTAGTAAAGTTCAAGGAACGTATCCCATGACCCAGCAATTCTAATCCAAAGTGTCTACTCTACTTAAATGTTGGTGCTTGAGTACAAGGAGACTGGGGTGTGAATACTCAGAGCAGATGTATGCCCCAAATTAAAATCCCCAAATTAATAACAACAATTAAATCCCATGATTAAGTGAATTTGTAAAAACCTGCTGATTACTCATACAATGAAATACTATATGACAGTACAATAAATTAACTATAGCTGTGTGCGATATGAATGCCAACCACAAACATGTTGGTAAAAGTAGCTAGACATAAAAAACATATACTGTATGGATCCATTTCTATAAACTTGGATGTCACATGGAGGGTTTTCAGCGGGGAGAGGGCGGGGAGGAATGGGGCGGAAGTTACAAGGAATAAGAAGCATAATTAGTAGGTATAAAATAGAAGGGTAGAGGTCAAAAATGGTATAGGAAACAGAGAACTCAAAGAACTCATATGTACAACCCATGGACATGAACTAAGAGGGGGGAATGCTGGAGGGTTGGGGGTGCAGGGTGGAGGGGGGATTAAGGAGGAAAAATTGGGACAACTGTAATAGCATAATCAATAAAATACACTTTAAAAAAAAGAAATAGGGACAGTAGTTACCTTTGAAGGGGGGAACTGCAGCTGAGAAAGGATCAGCAGGACTCCAGAGGCTAGCAGTATTTTATTTCTTGCCTGATATGGGGTTTACTTTATATAAAAAAATTAAACATAAGCACATTATGTTTAATATACTTTTCTATATGTGTTGTAGCTTGCAATAAAGAGTATTAAAATGTCAAAAAAAAAACTGCAGAAAAAATGCACATCTGGCCTGAAATCCCTCAGTGTTGCGGGGCAAGAGTCCTCCACACCATGTGTGCTGGGGGAAGACCACTTGTGAAATGAAGCGGCAGGAGTCTAGGGCTCTGCCAGGGGAGCCTGTCTGGGCTTACACTGGTCTCACTGCACAGGGGTCAGTCAGTTGACACCAGACTTTTGAGGTGTGCTGTCCACAAAATAAACTAAATTATTTATTTCTTTTTGGAAATGTGTCCATCCTACCAGAGAGGCAATTCTTATTCCTGCAGCCAGTAAGCTCAGTGAGGGAGGGTGGAAACCTCCCAGATTTGTTCCATATTTGCTATACCCAGGGCCCCCCAAGGCAGAACACTGCAGCAACAGGGGGACGGGGGGCTCAGAGCACTGAGGTCCTGCCTTGACATTGGGCCTCAAGGGTAGAGTGACTGACCCAGGGACACATGCATTGTCCCATTCTCCTTGAAGGAATGCTTCTCTCCTGTAGCTGTTCACGTGGAGCTTTTCCTTAATTTTTCCACTCCTCGGTGAGAAATTTCATTCAGCTATGAGTAACAAAAACCAATGGAACCAGGTGAGGTTTTCATTTGCTCTCTTCTAACAACAATCCTCTGAAGTGAGTGGTTGCTGGTGTTGGATCTGTAATTGAAGGGGTGGGGGTGAGGAACTCAACACCTCTGCAATTGTCTAGGCCTTTTCCTCACGGCCCCAAACCTGGGCCAGCATTAGGACATGTGGCACCTTTATGAAAAATACATAACACACACTTCTGAGCAGATGAAGCACAACAGGACCCAGCCAACCCCTTGGTGAACAATTTACCAAAGGACACACCCACCAACAAAATCTGGGTTTTATAGCTGTCTCCACCACACTCACCAGTGTGAGTCTGGACATCTCAAATGAACCTCAGGAGTTTTTCACACAGTACTGAAATCTGAATTATATAAAGCAGAGGACCTGAGTTCTAAAGAAAAAATGACTATCACTCAAACCCACACTCATTGCTGAAAATTAGTTTGAGGTCCATCTAGTGGCAAAGCCTAGGCAATGTATCAGATGGTCTCAGGGTTTACTCTCAAACTGTGTGGGTGAGGAGAGTATTGCACCTATTGTTGCAGAGACCTGAGCTGAGCTGTTCAGACACAAGCTCAATACCATGGCAGTTTCAGTGCCTGGGGACATATACCCTAGGCTCTGCAGCCTGGGTTACAAAATGTTAGCTTCACTGTGGCATCCACTTTTATGTTTTGATCAGTTTGCTTTCAGAAGCAAGGGGGGAAATTCACTTGGACCCCCACACACTTCCCTCATCCACAGGAAAAAAATCAGGAGGGGAATAGCTTTCATCGCATACAAGTGGAGATAAGGGCTTAGTGGGGGAAAGGAAAGCCTGAAGCAGGTTAGCATTTGAATCAGAGTTCATATTTATGACTCACAGCAACCAAAGCCATAACAGTAAGGGATCTGAGTATAATAGGCCCAGAGACCATAATTGTTAAGTATGAATCATTTATAGCTGCCAGGTCATTGTCTACACAATTGGCAAAACTGGGGACATGCACAATTTTTTCTCTCCTAGATCCATATCAGTCCTTAAAAAGGACTTTAGAGAAGCCCTGTTTGAGTCCATTTCCAGAAACAAATGTCCACCCTCCTTGATTAGATTTTACCCTACTTTCAAGCTAATAAGTTAGCCTGTTGTTGTTTCTCGCATGCTGCCAGAAGCCAAGGGATGGGTCAGGAACAAGAGACTTCATTGCCCACAGCACAGTGCCTGCATGAACATCAGCATCTCTGTGCACCCCAGTGTCTCGTGCAGCAGCCAGGTGGTACCCCAGAGACATACCACTCAGGCAGTATGTGTGCACCACAGTCAGAAGCCCTAGCTTGGGGAACCCACTCCTTTTATAGCAAACAAGCCTGGTCTTTGTCCAGGGGAGAAGTTGCATAAACAACCCTGAGAAATGGCTGAGATAATCGAGCAGCAGGATTTTGCTTTCTTGGCACACCCCACAGGACACAAGAAGCCCACGGAGGGCTCTCTCTCCCGAGTAACCACCTCTGCTACTGGAAAGCCAGGGCCACATGATTGACAGCCCCACCAGAACCTCATGGAATAGAAAAATGCAATTCCCAAAAGAGAGGTGCAGGGATTAACAAAAACATAACAACAGAAGCACCTCCTGACCAGCCTGAAGTTAACTGAAGTTGGATATTATCCCAACCTAGGTATTCATATGTACACACAGCAAATCCTACCCAGAAATGGAGCATCCACCATTTTCTTTTTCTGCTCTGGCTCTCTCCAGGAAGACCCTCTGCCAGGCTCTTGGCTGCAGCTGAGCTGTGGAAATGTGCTTCCTGCTGTTTCCTGGGGCCACAGAGGAGCAGCTGCTTCCAAATCTGAGATGTCCAACACACACAGGTCTTCTGAGAATGTGAGTTCTGAAGCCACATTCCCCTAATCTCCCCACCCCAACCAGAAGAGGGAGGAGCTGCCTTTTTGTGTTACAGTCCATTACAGACAACCCAAACACTATTCTTAGTATCCAGGTACTGTGGCTTTCAAGGAGCAGAATTTGCTCATTTACTCCCCTTTCTCAGCCACTCTGCCTCCCTTAAATTGAACACAGATGTGTCACATAGCAGTAGAGGGGCAGGCCAAGAGGCTGAGTGGGACAGACCTCCATGAGGGCCTGCTTCCCTGAGGAGTTTCTCTCCTGGGGGATTTCCCAGCTCCTGTAGAAGGACTCAGGCTGGCAGCCTAATAGTTTGTGAGAATGGACCACACCTGAAAGGGTGGGTGGACTTTAGTTAGGTTTGAATTCAGCCACCTCAGTGCATATAAACATTTTTAGTATTTCAGAACACGATCATCCCTCTCATTCTGCTTTCCTCTGTCTTTAACTCCTCTATCAGCTCTTACCCCTTGTCTGCTCTCCCATGTCCACTGGATGAGCCCAAAGAGGAAGGGATAAGAGAGTTGTCAGAGTTGAGAGTTGTCAGAGTTGGGAGTTGTTAGGACTAGCAGAAACAAACCATGTCAGTTTCCGCTGTCACTTCAAATCTTCAATTAAAAAAAAATTCTCTTGAGAAATGCAAGCATCTCAGCACAGATTCCCAGGCTACGTCTTCAAGCAGTGTCTTTGAGGCCTCTAGTGGGGAGGCAGGTAGTGGAGGCTCTGAGGGCAGATTGGACACTGCTGACTCTGCTGTGTAAGACATGGACTTTAGGTGACCAGTTTTATCTGTACTCACTTCCCTATGTCCCGATGACCAAAGGATTAGATTTCTAAGAAAGAAAATGATGCTGCTCTAGCAAAGACTGTGTACCCACAGAAGAAAGATGATGAAGCTTGGTCTCGTTAGCACAGTAAGCTATCTCCCATTTCCAGCCTAACTCTAGAGCAGGAATGGCAAACAAGCTTCACATTTCGTTACCAACACCCAGGGATCTATACTGACTTGCTTAGAGCAGGGGTCAGCTTTCTTGCATTTCTGTAAAAAGTCAGATGAGTATTTGAGGCTTTGGAACTATACGGTCCCTGTCGCAGCTCCTCAGCTCTGCTACTGGAATACAAAAGCAGCCATGGACAACATGTAAACAAGTAACCACGGTTGTGTCCCAATAAAGCTTTATAGAAATTGGTGGTGGGCTATATAAGGCCCTCAGGCCACAGTTTCCGCCCCCCTCTCCCCCCCCACCCCCACACACAGCTACAGACCACGGTATTGTAACGGGGCCTGAAGCTGCCTCCAGGCTGCGGAGGAGTATTGTACTCAATCAGTCTTGTCTGCACAAGGGCTGTAGGTGGAGCAACAGGTTCTAGATCAGTGGTCCATGAAGTGGGCTGTGCCTACCGCAGATGTGTATAACATGGTCCTCTGAGATACGTGAAAAAAATAGATATTTATTTATTTTTATCTTATCTGTTTTCATTTTAGACTATTGACCATGTCTACCCCATCATGGATCTATGGAATTTGCAGTTAGTCAGTCTTCTACATAATGTGCTAATCAGAAGTCAGGCTCACATACCTCTGAAGAGGATGTCACAGCAGATGTGCCCTGGGGTGGCAATATCTTCCCATTGCCTCTCCCTGAGGGTCTGGTCTGGTGCCTTTTTAGTTCCACAAAGTACCGCATAGGTTGGCAACAGCACAGCTATATAACACCTCTCATAGGTAAAGAATGGAAAGGAAAGAAAATGCACAGAGTACAATAGATTCAAACTCTTCTGGGGCAGAGGTGTCTTGTGAATACCCTATAGAGTGTGGGGAGACTTTCCAGAGGGAGCCAGAGATGGAGTGCTGATGGTCTGCCCTCAGTCACCTCTACTCATGGAGGTGAAGAGGCAGAGGGACAGAAATTCTTTCTTTCCCCATCCCAGCTGTTCTCCCTTTCACACAGAGAAGAGGAGCTGGAAGAGGCTGTCAGAGCTGTCATATCAACCCACACAGAAGCAAGTGATGATGTAAGACTCTCCTGAGACAAGAGCCAGTTGTTGTTTTGTAACTTCCCAGTATCCATTTCCCTTTCTCCTGGTAACAGCTCTCCACTTTTCCTATGGGAAATAAGTTGTGCCCCATGGCACAAAGTTTCTGGAATTGACAAACAAAACACCCTGCCGTCTAATGGCTAAAAAGACGATCGATGACCCAAGCTCAGCTATTTGTGCTCTCTTTCTCCCTCTCCGTGATGGTCAATTTTATGTGTCAACTTACTGGGACGTGAGGTATCCAGACACTTGGTCAAACATTATTCTGGGTATTTCTGCTAAAATGTTTTTGGATGAGATTTACATTTTAATCAATGGAGTAAAGCAGATTGCTTTCCATATATGAATGGGTCTCCTCCTGAGTAGGCCAGAATAGAACAAAAAGACCCTCCCCCAAGTAAGAGAATTCTGTAGCAGACTGCCTTTGGGCTTTATCTGCAACATCAGCTCTTCCTGCCTGACAGGCCTTGAACTCAAATATACATTCTCCATGGCTCTCCAACTCCAACCTGCAACCACCCTGCAGAATGGGCTTGTCAGCCTCCATATTCACATGAGCCAATTCCTTACAATCAATCAGTAGATCTCTACCTCTCTACATAGGTAGGTAGGTAAGTAGATAGGTAGGTAGGTAGGTAGATGATAGATGATAGATGATAGGTGATAGGTGATAGATAGGGATAGATATATTAGATAGATAGATAGATAGATAGATAGATAGATAGACAGATACATAGATAGATATTGGTTCTGTTTCTCTCTGGAAAGCTGTAAGACACTCAAAAATATAAGACTTGTTGAGAGCATTCATTCCAGCAGAGATGTCCTGATAAGGCTATCAGAGACCTAAACCCCTAAACCCCTCCAGAGAAGTTCTCAGTCTTCCTAACAATATCTTTTAGTCCACAAACAATTCCTGAGTAAACACATTTAAGGTATTATTCTGTTGAAGAAACAGTGGGGAACAAGCTAGCTCTGCTCTCATGGAACTTATTTTCTATAAAGTCCTTTTCTTCTTAAGTAGGTTAACTTATAAAAGAGCTTACTTCTGTTGCTTGCCACCAAAGAGTCCTGACTGATACTAACATCCTGCCTTCAGGACAGTTAGCTAGATCCCTTCTCTGGGTCATCTTGAATAAGCCAGATGCCAGTCTTCCAGAAGTCAGAGAAAATGATCCTGTATAATTTTTGAAAGCCATTCATGATTACCCCAGGAAATAACCCTGAGATCCCACCAGTAGACTTGTCTAGTGTACTCATGTCAGGAGAATGAATGGCTCAGCAGCATCTCCTGCACCAGAGCAGCTTCTCAACTAGGTGTCCTCCATCTAACCATCTTTTCTCCTCTCCTGCTTAAGAGCTGAGAAGATACATTACAATGAGCATTACATCGCTTTCTCCTCATTGTGACTTGTTTCTAGTTTAATTTTCATCACCAGAAGCCCTTTCAATGCCTTTTCCCCCAGGGCCACAGGATTTATTCTGGGATTAGATAGGAGACTATCTAATCTCAAGAAGACTATCTAATCTCAAGAAGAAAGAAGCTGATAAAGTGGTAATACAGTGTTTCTCATTGGGTAGCACCAGACAATTATTTAACACAACTGAAACTCTATCTTGCAGCAAGTAAGTGTGCTGTTTGCTCACTGTGGGGGTTTCAATGACTACCCACAGTTTACTTTAGCACTCCTGGCAAACTTTTGGAGACAGCTTGCATAATGCAGTGTCTAAAAAACATGATTCTAGTTGAACAGAGCGTGTTTGCAGTTAAAAATAGAACTTGGTCACATAACCAACTCATACATAAATTGTGAGGCTGGGGGAGGGACAAAATTAAATAATAGTCACTGGAGGCTCCTAAACACCTGCCCCATTCACTCAGAGCCTGTGTTCCCGGGAGTTGCCAGCACACAGAAGCCAGTCCTGCCCTGAAATCAAGTGGCAAAAATAAACAACCTAACTGACCCACTTAGACAAAGAAACACGAGTGTATCTTTAAGCAGACAGCGATTCAGGTGGCTTCTCCAAGCCAGGCCTCCTTGGGGATTTTAGCTCTGTGTTCTAAAAGAACAAACTGTTGCAGATCCAGTGGCAGACATGCTGGGTTTACAGCTGGATTGAAAGCTGAGACTGAATTAGGTCTGAATTCCACCCCCACTGAACATGTACATATTATGCTCTGTGCAGAATATGCTCTGTACAGAATGTACCAAGGTCCGTAGCTCTTTCTACACAGATGCAGAAGTCCCATGACCCACTGCTCCAGCTTGTGAAGAACTAAGAATTACAAAATAAAGATTTGAGTTTCCATACCAGAAAACACATTAACACAGCAGTATAGATCTAATTGGAAAGGTTGCCCCAAATAAGGAATAGAAATTTCATGCCTGTGTATATACAAAGCTAAGCCGTGAAAACTACTGATTGATATACTACCAGAAGGGATGTGGAAGAACATAAAGAAAAGGAGCTGCCTCTTACCTCAACCCTGCCCTCACCAGCCTTCTGGCCAGGCAAATAGCTTCTTTTTTCTGTTCCTCCCTTCCCTTCTTTAAAATCAGTCTGCAATGCCTGTTTCCCTCCCACGCTCACCAAAACGGTGGAAAGTTTACTTGGACATTTGTGTCAGTTCTTTATTTCTGGTTCTGAAATTCTAGAGCAATAATACCTTCTGTACTTCACCATCACCCGCAGAGCTTATGAAAATTACATACCTGGGCCACACACCCAGAGATCCTTGCATGGTGGGTCCCAGGCAGGTAGATTTAAAAAGCACCCCCAGTGATTCTAACATGCAACTAAGACTGAGAGCCATGAGCCATAACAGGGAAGGCTTCCCCAGGACAGAGTGACAGGTGAAGACAAGGATTCTCCTACCACCTCACCCAAATCTTCAAAGGCTTTCCTTTCATGGGGTTGAACAAATTGTCTTCTTCCCAGACCTTCTCTCACCAACTTCCCCCACCTCTCTGCCTGTATCAGTCAGCATGGGAATGAGCTATGTTTCAGAAAGGTGGCTGTGGTTATTGTTTCTAATTGAAGCAAATCCCTAAGAATCTCTTAGCTATATTATGGCCTTTACCTCAAGGAAGCTTCTCTTTTAGGATTTGCTCAGTATTGGTGCATTTGTAACCAACCAGAGGGTCTTATAAATCCTCAGTCTGTGCTGCTTTCACACACAGCTGGCAACAAACACTTCACCCCCTGCTGTGCCAATTATTAGTAAGGGATGCCTGGGTGTTGAGTGCCCCATCCTCCTAAAAATGTGAGTGATTCAGAGTAGAGGATCTATACTTAGTGAGGGACTTAATGCCTCAGTGTGGGCTGGCCAATCCCATTTTTCTCCCCCATCCCCACACTGTGCTCCATGCCCCTCTTGACTCATACACATGCTGTTGCTTTGCCCTGTAGGTCCACTCTATTTCCCACTGGAATAAGTTCTGGAGGACCCATGGTTCATCCTGTATCTTCCCACAGCCTATAGTTCGGTTTTGCCCTTGAAAGCACCCAGAATGCCTCTGCTGTTTTGAATCAGACATTTGGAAAAAGGTGGAAACCTTGAAGAGAAACCAGAGGACACCTCCAGGTCATGGAGTGCAGTGGTTCAGAGCTGGGGAACAAAACCGGCCTGGGTTTGAATGCTGTCTCCATCACTTACTAGCTCTGCACCCTGGGATAACATATCTAGCCTCTCTGAGCCTCAGTTCACTCAGCTGTAAAGTAAGTTTAGTTATAAAGTCTGTATCGTGGCCTTGGCATGAGGATTACATGAGATGAACCTGGCATGATGGGACTACCCCAAATGTCAGCCACTATCACCACTGCTATTATTAATAAAGTGAGAGTGAGGGGAGCAGGGTGGACAAGTGGCCTCTCCTTAGAATCAATATGAACTGTGGAGGAACAGGACTTAAGACAAGAAAGTCTGAGTTTAGAGCCATTCCCTTCCTCTCTGATTTTGGACCAGTCACATCACCTCTTTAAGCTCAGGTTTCCCTAGTTGTAAAGTGGTAATATTACTAATGCCTACTTCACGTGGTGATTGGGAGGACTAAATACAAGAGTACATGTAAATGGCTCTGTAAACCACACAAAACCATCTAATATTAGGAATTATTAGTCACACTCAGTTCTAACCATTTTCTGAAACTGGTAAAAGGAATAAATGGATTCTCTAAGATTAGAAATGGAAGGAAATTAGGCTCAACTCTCATGCCTTTAATCCAGCAGCTGAATAAAGTTCAGGCCAGCGGGCGAGCCCCACAGAGAGCAGGGATTCTGATTAACAGTGAGCAGCCATGCTGGGCTAGTTGTGCTCCAGAATGATCCCTTCCTTTGATGCAGCAACCGCCTACAGTTTACTTATCTTATTATCTCACATTGTCTTAGGAGACATCTTAACATTAGGATAAGTTATTGATTTTCATAAAAGAAGACCTCCATAAAACATGGCCTAATATCACAGGGCAAAAACAAAACAAAACGAAAAAAAAAAACAGGGTAAAAAATATCAAAGCACATGTGTCTTCCCTAGAGGGGGATCATGTTTTTTCTTGAGTCTCATTTTTTTTTTAATGTTTAATTTTGTTTGAAACATTGAATTTTGGGTGACACTCTTCGGCTATTTTATTTTTTATGGGTCCTCCAATCTTTGCTGACTCCACTAACCTACACTATTTTCCAACACAACCATAAACAGAATTTTCTAATTTGAAAGTTAAAGGCTGGGAGCAGCTATGCCAGCAAGAGAGGGGGAATTCAAGGTCAAAATGTTACTTGCCATCAGGTGGCTTCTGTCAAAGTGGAAGCTTGTCTGAGTCCTGAGCTACCTAATTATAGCCCTCCCTCCTCCTCCATCCCCCAGCTATCCACAGAGCCTCTGCCGACCCAACCTGCTTGCCATTCATATCAAAGATATAGGTGACTTAGGATACCTTAAATGCCAGTCCTCAAGTACATTAATGGTTTAGAAAAAATCAAAATTTAGCCAAAAGAAAGTTCCAGTCATAGAATCTCAGGTTTTGATGTTAGGGACCCAAGAGGTATTACAGGGACTGGCATAAGACCATTTCTCCAGTAATACTCGAAGTCAGGGGTGTGCAGTCTTTAAACGAATTCCTACTCCCTTCCCCACTGCCCACTAGAATGAAATTGGGGCCAATTGGATCCATGGATGTAGGAAGTGAGCCAGAAGGGGGATGTCAAAGGAAATTAGCCAAGAATATGCAGGAGTGTCACTCCTTCAGAATCTTTTACATGTTTGTAGGGGTCACAGGGTTAGCTCAAAGGGAAAAGAGGCACCCTAAAGATTAGGAATGTACTCTGTCCTCAAAAAGGCTCTGAAGTGAAGTGTCTGGGAGCATGTGTACACTATGCATTAATGATAAGGAAAGCCCTTTTGAGAGAGTCTTCCAGCCCTCATGTAACCTCATTTTATCCCCAAATTAGAAAACAAATTAAGAATAGGAAACGTTAAGTCATCTAAATTTATAAAATTAAAATTGCATTTACACAATACCACATCTTACCAGCAAAATAGCAGTATGCATTTATTTTAGCCCCTGGCATGTATCCAAACGCAAGAACCTGTGGAGGTGTTAGGAAAGGCAGTAGCACTTAACTGTATAAGGCAGGCAAATCGGGAAAGGGGTATTCTTAAATGGCCAAAAAGAAAGTGATGTCTATCAATTACCAAGAGGTCTGGCTGATCCAGTCACCTTTTGCAGGGCTCTAGAAACATAAAGGAATGATCAAGTGGACAGGTAGCCAGGGTAGCAAGTCACAGAGAGGCTAACACATGCCTGAAATGAATTGGAAATCTGCCATTCGTGACCTTGGGTCCCCATGATCAACTTCTGACACACTGGTGAAAGGTGACTTTGTCCTGTGGGGGCCAGCTTTGCCCCCAGCCAAAGTAAATATTAGATAAATGTTTGAAGAATATCATTTAGAGGGGTGGCAAATTATTTGCCTGCTTGAAACACCCATCTGTTTGGAATGCTTTTTTTTTTTTTTTTTAAGTTGTGAGGTGATATTATGGTTTTAATTTGCATTTCTCTGATGATTAGTGATGTTGATGATTTTTTTCAAATGTTTATTGTCCTCTTTGGAGAAGTGTCTATTCAGGTCCTTTGCCCATTTTTTACAAATTTAATCTCTTGTATTTTTTCCATTACCATTTAGTCCCCTTACACCCCCCTGCCCCCAGCAATCATGACACTGTTGTCCATGTCCCTGAGTCCTTTTTCCTTTTTGCTCAATCACTCCACCCCCTACCCACCCCACCACCCAGCTGTCTTTAAACCCAATAGTTTTTCAAACCAAGAGCACAGAGGAAAAGTAGGTACACCCCTACAACTATCAACATTAGGAAGGGGGTAAACATCATCTTTTCTCTTTTATTCTGTAACACAGGTGCCAGTGCCCTGGGGCTGCCCAGGGTAAAAAGAAAGTGGAGTGAAATGAGGAAAAGAGGAGAAGGAAGCCAGGCCTGTTCCCCCATCCCAATACTGTCTCAATTATGATTCATGGCATGAAGTAAGACAAAAGAAAATACCATTTTTTTAGAACTTCTTAGGTGCCAAAGATTCTGCAGGTTGCTCTTTTAGATTTTCATAACAACTTTTGGAGGTAGTTACCACTATTCCCATATTCCATGTGAAGTTCAAGGGAAGTTAAGGAATTTATCCAAATTCACACAGGTATTTGAACCTGGGTCAGACTCCAAGCCCCTGCTTAGACAGGACACATCTACTAAACCTCCTAGATTCCCTCAGTGACATCCTGGCTTAGACTCTTGGCCACCAGCTCTGGCTGAGTTCCCTCCACTGCCTAGGAACTTACTCCACTTGTGCCAACCAGAGTCTTGCATGAGAGGGTCAAGGACCTTTGCCTTGTGGTTGGGAAGCTGGGCTGATAAGCCATATGCCCTGAGATTTTGGCTTCTCCCACCACTTCTGGACTTAGCTAAACCACAGGCTGTGGAGACCTGGTTCTGCCACCAAAAGGGGCCAGAGAAGCAACCCAGAAGTGGTACCTGTGGGAAGTTACTTCCCATTGGAGAAACCCAGGCCAACAATTCTCCTCTCCCTCCTCCTTCCCAAGGCCTGCTCCAAGGCACAGTCTCTCTGAACATCCTCCTTGAAGACTTGCCACACAGCTGAACAGACACACTGCTGACTTACTGGCCCTATGTCTTTAGAGCTCTTTATAGAGCAATGTAAGGTGTACCCTGGCTTCCCTAACTCCCATCCTTTCCTAACTCCCTTCACTTTGTCCTCACCATAATTGTTCTGAGACTGCACTTTCCTTAGTCTATTTCCTCAGTCTAAATGAAACACCAGCCTCAGACTATTTCCGAGGGAACCCAAGCTTTCTGGTTTGTTGGGGGTTTTTGTTTGTTGGTCATTTGTTTTTTACATATCTCACTATTCTTAATAATGTGATAAGTAACTGTAAGCCTACGACCCAAAAGTTAGAACCTTGACATAATCTTCATCTAACCATGTGACCCCATCCCATTCCCCACTTCTCCCACAGAATATAACCATCATCCAGAATTTCTTTGCTTTTTTAAAAATATACAGTTTAATTGCATTTATATGTATTTCTATAAAGTATATTCTTATATTAGTTTTCAACTCTATAAAAACTATGTCACATTGTATGCTTTATGTACATTTACTTTCTTCACTTACATTTTATTGTTGTATTACTAGGATTTATTTACATTGTTGTGAATTAGTATAGTTCATTTGTTTTTATTGCCATAATATCCAATTGTGTGAACATATCACAATTCATCCATCCTCTCTACTGTTGATGGGCATTTGATTTGTTTCCAGGTTTTTGCATTATGTTCACTGAAGCTATGAACATTATTGCCCATATACCTGCAAGAGTCTCCCTTGGGTCCATCTCTCAGATTGAATTGTTGGGTCATATGTATATGCATGTTCAACTTCAGGAGATAATATCAACCTGTTTTCCAAATTAGTCACACAAATTTGTACCCTTTAGAGTGTTCTCTAAAATCCAATTGTTATAGTTCCCCTTGTTCTCACAGCTGCCAAAAATACGAACTGCTGGTTGACAAAAAATACCTACGTCTCCTCTGGATATTTGCATTTTTTAAGAGGCTGCTTGGACAGGCAGTGCTTTAATCTGAAGCAATGAATTTCTCAGGCTGAATCTTTCAGGGCCTCATATCAGATACACTCATTCAATGCTTCATTTAAATACTTAGTGCTGGTGCTATGCTCAGCCTGAAGATCCAGTAGTGGGAGATACAGAACCTGCCTTCAAACATCTTAAAGTCTGATGTATGAGGAAGACAAGACTAACTGTATTAGATTTGGATGCTATCTTGGTCTTCCTATTTCTTCTTCACTCTTTTTCCCAGATGAATCTGGCAATTTAGGTTCATATAAGGCAGCAGAGGGCACTAGAAGGCTTCAGGGACAGTGGGTATACACTAAACTTGAAATTACCCAAGGGCAAGTAACTTCAAGAAGTCCCAGCCTTCTTTTTTGCTATCATCAGACCCCTTTCAATGTGTATTTCCTGGAAGACCTTGGCCCCTTCTGACAAGGACAACTGGTTCTATGCTGAGTCACAGCCTGGACTGCCCCATTCTCAGACTGGTAGAAACCTGTCCTTCTACTCAGCTTCATGTTAGAATAGAAATAACATCCGTTAGGACCTCTCTTCCCACACTCCCTATCCATTTTTTACTTCTGCTTGGTTTCATCTTCAAGTTGACATGTAGCAGCAAGATGGATTCAGCTGCCCCAGAACTCTAGAGTTCTTAGAGCCTATGATCCTAGAAAAAGGGTCTTTTCTGGATAGCTGGTAAAATACCCACAGAGACTTTTGACTGGTTCAACTTATATCACATACTCTTTTGTGAGGCAATAACTGTGACTAGGAAGATACTGAATAAAATACTCTGACTGACTGATCCTGGATCACATACCCATCCTTGGTCCAAACCACCTGAACAGGAATACTTTGGAATGAGTGTAGGGGACATATTCCCCCAAAGAATGCTGGCTGGGCAGACACAAAAAGGCTTAAGAAGCTAGTTTTACTTGATTGCTATAGTTCATTTTTGTCTTATTACCTCTTTCACTAGTAGGTATGTGAGAACCAGGCATAAGTATATTTTACATTGTCCCTCAGTATTTTATCAACTATAGCACAAGTATCCTTGTAATATAAGAATAACATTAAGTCATATACTTGACTTTCTGCTTCTGATGGCTTCAGTAATCACATACATAAAAGAATGTTTAGGACTATCCATATAGGCTCTCATAGTATATATTTAGTCTCCCTTTAACAGCAGAGCAAACAGGGACTTCAAGTAGCTCCCCACATTCTACCCTTAAGTTAGGAGGAATTCCATTCCCTACTCTGCCTCTTCTCATTACCTGAATTATTGATCTGGAACATGCAATAGTTTAAGTTTTCTTGTTAGCTTTTTCTCTCTGGGGCTCTGGATATATTTCTTATTCTTCTCTTTCTCCTTGTCAACAGAAGTTCGATGACTGATCACCTTTCTCTGTTTTCTTCTCCTTATGCCAGGTATTAGAATTCTCAACCCTGGAAATGTAGCCAGAAGATGGGCATTGTGTTGGGGTGGGGATAACAAACAGCAGGTCTTAAAATCAAACCTGATAGGCAGAGGTCAACCTCACCTACTTAAAATTAGAATTAGCTCTGAGGAATCCATTAGTATTCAGGGGTCTACAGAATTTCAAAGGGTTCTGAGTGTTGGAAGATTATCCTTAGAAATCCTACACAGGATTCCTTACATAGAACCTAACTTAGAGTGGTTATCACAGAGATCAGTGGTTGCCAAACATTTTGGCACCAGGGACAGGTTTCATGGAAGACAATGTTTCCCTGGACCAGGGCAGGGAAGGGGAGGGAGGCGGTGGTTCTGGGATGATTCAAGTGCATTACATTCAAGCTCACCTCCTGCTGTGCAGCCTAGTTCATAACAGGCCATGGACTGCTACCGGTCTGTGACCTGGAGGCTGGGGACCCCTGGCATAGAGTATGAAGACTGCATTCATTGCAGTCTGTTTTACCAGATTTTGCAGGGTAGAGCAGGAAACAAAAATATTAAGAGTGTGTTGTGTCCTTCATTGCACATATCGCAACTTGAAAATATTTTTTCATTGATCATTTTTTTTGTGCTTGGGCAATCTTCCTTTTTTAGACTAGAGGACAAGAATATCTTGTTCCACTTTGTATGATTAGCACTTTGCAAGTACCTGGTCTACATGAGTGATCAATAAATACTGGAAGGAACAGGTCTCTCTTCTCAAATGATTAACAACTACTGAATAAATATGCTAAAAAAAATTTAGTCTTCCCTAAACTAAACTGTGCAGAAATCTAAGTTTACTTTACTTCTGCCTTTCATTTTCCTTTTCTTCAATGATGAGCAGCTTCTCTACCATACTTCCCAAGCACTCATATCCCTATTACAAGTTCTTCGTAGCCCAGAACTTTTTCCTTTAGTTAAGCCTGTCCTCCTAGAATGGTACCCCAGATTCCAAGACTACCCCTCTTTCCTACACGCCCATTAAAACTCCCACTTTTCTCACTGCCAGGTAAAAAATAATCAAATTTTCCATTAATGCAGTGCTATAATAGACCAATTAATGCAATAATTCCCCAGAGTGTTTGTATTTTAAAACACGAAGTTGTTAATCTAAGATAAGGACATATTGTGGTGGCACTTCAGGACCCACATGATGGCACAGTAGGGTGTAGGTATATTTCCATAAACAGGTGGTGGGGTGGTTGGGGCCTTCCTCATTTTCTCAGGGTTATACCTTGATGTCAAAGTCAATAAATTCCTAGCCTTTTCAACATTAGTCATCATAGGAAATGAAAAAAAAATAAAGAAGAATAAGAAAGCAGAGTTTAAATACAAATGAACAAAAAAACCTTGTGTTTCCCTCAAGAAAAATAATAGTCAAATTGTTTCAGAAAGCAAAGACCAATTTATTTAGCTTGTAAAAATAATTACAAATGATTGTTGCATTGAACAAATTGGAATGGGTGGAGAATATTAAAAAAATACAAGCCATGAAGCATTGAATCATAAAAAAACAATCACAAAGAAGTTCTCCAAAAGAATTCTTTAAATGAATGGCCAACTCCAAAAGTATATTAAAGTGAAATCCCACTTGTAAAAATTACATTTACAGTTAACTTTCTAGAAACCAAGCTACCATATAAAATACTTTCCTCTGCCTCCTAGAAAAATTATAAACAAACTTCACTGCCATCATCACTGGCCAGCTTCTACTCAGGCATTTCTTTATTTCCTCTCTTTGTATCATGTTGGAAGATTCTCATTTTTGATTAAGATTGCAGATTTCCTGGGCATGTGACTGACTGGTGAACATTAAAAGTGGTCATCTCTGGTGATCTATTTTCTCTTAATAAATGCTACAATGTAACTCAGATCATGGTGACGCTGACACAGAATTTACAGGGCCAGAATCAGGAGGGAAGGGCTAGCACGAATTTCTTTGGGTTTCCTATGTTAAATACAGGAAGTTCAGATCCTGAGGAGATCCCATCCATGTTAAAAACAAAGCACTTCATCTGCTCAGTTTATTGTCCCATATCTATCACACCCTGTTTTCTCCCTGGCAGGAAGTCAATTATCTCGGTTTGCAAATAGAATAAATGAACCATCGATCTAATAGAACTAGTGGACATTTAGTTTTGCCTCCCACCTGACTTTAAGAGAAAGTCTGGGTATAATATTAAATTTGAAATCTGTTTAAATCTTTGGGGACACTCTGCTTCCCAGGGAGATAATGAAACATGGAAGTCCTTGAAATAATTACTTTAAGTAGAAGTGGCTCAAAATTGGATTCTAAAATCCCTATATCCACCTTACTACATAGATTAGGCAGCCTGCTGAACCTTCCACCCCTGGATGTGATTCTGGGACTCGCTTTTAACATCTTCACATTTGTCTTCATTCCCAAGTCCTGATTTGTTGTCTGAAGTGCTCCAGCAATATGAATTAACAGCAATGTGAATTAAAGCTGGTGCTACACAAATACTCTCATTACACTGAGGTAGGCCAAAGGAAATTAAGTGGTAATGCTCCAAGACAACTGTAGACCTGACAAAGCTTTCTGCACCTAAATCTTATGCTTTTGTTGCAGGCAGTGTTGTGCTGCTAGTACCAAACTGGCTGGCTCCTCTTGTTCATTGGCACTACATCTGGGACCTGAGATCTCATGGCCAACAGGTTTTGAAAATATCAGCTATCTTGAACCTACCTGCTAAAAAATGTTTCATTATCTTTTCTACTGCCATAATGATCTTCCCAAACTGAAATTTGATCACGTCACTCTTCTATCTCAAAGAAACTCATTGCCAGAGAATCAAGTCCAAACTCCTAGCCTGGCTTACAAAGTGCTGCCTGCCTCTACACTGCTCCCTTTACCCAAAGCATCAGACATATTGAGGGATTTGGCCCCACAAAAGAAGTCCCTACTCTATCACCCTACTTTTTGCTGTACATCTACTGGGAACACTCCATCCATCTGGGGAACCCCCTTCACATCTTTCAGGCTTCAGTGCTGTGTCACCTCTTCTATGAGGCCTTTCATGATATGCTTTCTTCCCACTGAGGTTCCCTTTCAGCAAAATGTGGATCGTAATTCATATATCCTCCTTTAACTCAAGGGTCACATGAGAAAAATGACTATAAAAGGTCTCCAAAAAAATGCCAAACACTAGACAAACTCCAAGTTATGTTATTATTAAAGCTATTATAAATAAGCTTTATTTCTTTATAAACCTAATTACAAGATTTGTGGTGATGATTATAAAATTAACCTCTACAATTTAGAACATATTTCCTGTTTACTCACTGCCGAAGTGTGAGCTAAGCTTAAAATAATGATGAGAACTGTGGTCACTTCAGCCACAAATAGATTAAAATTGGTCCCATACAGAAAGGATTAGCATGACCTTTGCCCCATGTGATTTTCAGTAGTTAAAAATTGCATTTTATTTGCTTTCTAGAATTCTATTCCCAAGTTTCATATTTCTTTCATCAATGAAATTCTCTTCCTTAGCACTCTAATTCTCTTTTTAGCCAGTAAATAAAAGTTTTGTTTCTTTAAATGACTTTTGCTATGGCACTGAGTCTTTGTTGCTTTTTAACTGCCCAAGCTGGAGACTGACCCCCCACTGTTTCTGGAACACTGATAATAACAGGTAACTTTAAGTGCTTAACTCTGTATCAGGCACTTTTCTATACGATCTCTGAATATAATAAAACTTAAACCTGGCTACAGCTCTCATTTCCTCTTTGAAAAATGGGAATGAAAAAATGGAAACTTAGGAAGGTTAAACCCCTTACTGCAGATCACAAAGTAGAGGCAGGATTTACACAGAGGTCTGACAGCACATACCCGCTGTTACCCACCCACCAAATTGTACCACAGCTCTAAAGAACAGCAGAACAACTAGAGAGCTTCCTTGCTTGCCACAAACTTACACTTAGGGCAGAGGGTCGTGGGACTCCAAGGCTATGGAAGCAGACACCAGATCTTCAGAAAAGATCTCATTAGATTAAATATGGTATCCTGCACTGAATCCTGAAGTAGTAAAAAAAAAAATTAGTACACAACTGCTAAAGTCTAAAAAATTCTGTAGTTTAGTTAATATTAATATACCAATGTTATTTCTTTGTTTAGACAAATGCATCTCAATTATAGAGTTGTTAGCATTAGTGGAAACTGGATGAAGTGTATATAGGAATTCTTTTTACCTTGCATCTTTTTCATATGTCTAAATTTAGAGTGATTTTTAGATTTTTCTGAAATGATTGTTGAATTCATGGGTGAAAAGAAAATAACTGTGTTTAGAGGCAAAACTCAGGCTTTGAACTCATTGGTATTAAACACTACCTTTTTAGGGGAAAAAAGTCAAATGTGGCTTGAAAGTGCATTACAGAATCTTACTTTCCTGATAAAATTACTGGAACATTGTATGACTACTGAGAAATGCAAAAGAATGTGTTTTAAAAACATTTTATTTATCTATTTATTTATTTTAGAGAGGCCAACAGAGGAAGAAAGAGAGCCTGAGAGACATCGATGTAAGAGTGAAACATCAATGGATTGCATCTTGCACACACTCCTGAACAGGATCAAATCCACAACCCAGGCATGTTCCCTGACCAGGAATCAAACCAGCAACCTTTTGCTGTAGGGGATGACACCCACCCAATCCAGCTACACCAGTCCAGGGGCAAAAGAATGTTTTATAGTTAACCAATTATATGATTTCCCTATATACAGCTTCCCTCCTATCTTTTGCACATCCTTAAATCCCAAGTATCATGACCCAGCATATGTTTTATAAAACATCCAAGAGAAAGTAAAACAATGACAATTCATGTAGGTAATTTTGTTATAATTATACTAGCATAGATAGGGATTGATAATACTACCTCAAATAGGACAATTTTGCATTACAAGTATTATTTGCCATAACAGCCTGGGAGAGAGTGAAACATTGTGCCCAGAGCTTCTGGCTCTTTCTTCAGTATTTGAAGAACAAATAAAAAAATGACCAGTATTGTAGACAATGTGATACAGTCATCTGAACATTCTTGCCAGATTTTTAATAGTTGTGTCTTCAATTAGATGCTATTGTTTAAACACCTATTTTTTAGGATTAAAAAGATTCACAACCCAGGATCCAAGATGGCGGTGGAATAGATGGAAAGTACACTCACTTCCTTCCAGTACCAAACTGGAATTACTATTAAAGTGTATAACAATCAACCTGAATAACCAACTGAAGACTGACTGGAAAGAAGTCTTAAACCAAGGATTTACAGAAGCCACATTGAGAATACCAGGAAGGGCAGAGATGCAAAAAGGGCTGGCCTTGCTCCCACAGGCAGTGGCTGAGGTTCCCCCTGAGGAGCACGAAGTCTCAACCTGACACTGGGCTCTGCAGCCTTGAGCACCAGAACCAGGAGGAGATGCCCATATCACTTCTGGCTGTGAAAAGCAGCAATCTGTCCACCAGGGAGAGACAGGAGTCTTCTAGGGACCCAGGTGCCCTCTTAAAGGGCCAACCTACAAAATGTTGTTCACAGGCACTCATCCTAGGCCCTGGCAGAGGGAAGGTGGAGCAAACTGGAGTCCTATGAGGAGAGTCTGGGGCTTGTGGTCCAGCTGCCAGGATCCCTGTGCTAAGTCTCACTCCAACACCACAGATGTTATCTTCCTTCAGTGGGGCACTGCTCTCCTTACAGCACTAGCCTGGGGAATGCAATTGCCCCAACCTCTGGACTCCCTATTGTCCCACACTGTGGAGCTCACACCCACCTGAGGATTTAGCTGAGTGGGCCGGCGTGTGGAGGTCCAGGCAGACTCAGGGGGTCTGAGTTGTGCGGCCTTGGGGTGGGCACTATTACCACACTTTCTCATGAACCTGACGAACAGCGCCTCCCCAACACAGGAGATCTGCTAGTCCCACCCCTGGGGTTCCCAGAGGTCCCAACCTCCAACACCTGGCAGCCTGCCCTGCTGAGCTCGGACTCCCAGTAGAATCTAAGTTGTGTGGCTCTTTTTTCCCTCACACATCTTACCAGTGAAGAGTATTCCCTTCACATGGCCAAATTTTGGTCTGTTTGAACCTGATAAAACTCTGCTGGTCTCACCTTGACAACTCCCTAAGATCCGCACCCCACCCCCCATGCACCAAAACCACCATAAATGTCTATGGACACCCAGCAGGGGACAGCTACATTTGGTATAACCCGGGACTTCTGCTGAGTGGCCTCAGACCTAGCACTGGCACCAAGTTTGAACCTTATCAGTCTAGCAGACAACAGTCACCTGTATCTGGTGACTCACTGAGAATCTAACTCATACAACTGAAGTACTGCCAGAGGTTCTTTCAGTGACTGAGGCTACCAGGCAACTGGCAGGCACAGGCAGGTAGAGACAGATCTCAAGGTGCCTTAAGCCTTTTGCTGACAAGCTCCCAAGATGGGTGCTGATGGAAGCTGGCCTTGGTGTCCAGCTTGGTCCTTCCCATGCACACCAAGGACCAGAAGAGGCAGCCACAAACTGCATCACTCTGCACCTCCTAACAGGTTGCCCAGGGCCAGTCATAGGCAGTGTATGACATGGACTGCACCAGGGCCCCTCCCAAGAGGCCCCAGAACAGACACACCTACTGGCCAGCTTCAGACATCAGAGCAGCATTGAATTACCTTAACAAGTGGATATTAAGAGAGATCTCAGCAGTCACCAGACCCTTCTAAGGTGAAATCAGCTTCATGTGGTCAGCACCTGCGCACTAGTTCATACACTCTGGTCAGGGTTGATCCTCATAATCAGCCAGCCTGAGGGCCCTCCCCAAACAATAATGGGCCAATAGCAATCAAGACTCAATTATTGGGTGGGCAGAAAAGTTCATTTAGTTTTTTCTCGATGATGACTCTAGTAGTGCTTAGTTGTCTTTAATTTCATTTGAAACAATTTCATTAGATTGTATTGTGACAACTATCATATCAGTGGGCATTTTTAAAAACATTAAAATTGGTGAACTTTTGTGTAGCCATTTTAATACTGAAGATGGAAGAAAATAGGCAACATCTGTGGCATATTATGCTTTATTATTTCAAGAAAAGTAAAAATGCAACTGAAATACAAAAGCAAGATTTGTGCAGCGTATGGAGAAGATGCGATGACTGATCAAATGTGTCAGAAGTGGTTTGTGAAGTTTCTTGGGACTACTGACATTTTGGTCAAATAATACTTTGCCATGGGGCTGTCTTATGCATTGGAAGATGTTTAGCAGCACCCCTGGCCTCTACCCACTAGAAGCCAATAGCATAAAATAGCTGACATACTCCAAATATCCAAATAAATAAAGTTATTGGTGAAAATGAAAAATATGTTTTTTATTTTATGGAAAAAACCTAAGTGGACATTTTGGCCAACCCAATTCAAGAGGAGGGCACACTTAACCCACACTTCTGGAGCACCTAGTTCAGGTAATCAAGAAGACTGCACCTCTGGGTCCCACAGGCCACCTACTACATAAGGCCACCCTACCAAGACTGAGAGATATAGCAGATCTACCTAATACAGAGAAACAAACACAAAGAGGCAGCCAAAATGGGGAGACAAAGAAACATGTCCCAAATAAAAGGAGAAATTTCTAGAACAAAAGAGCTAAATGAAATGTAGGTAAGCAATTTACCAGGTATACAGTTCAAAATAATGGGTATAAGGATGCTCAACACCATGAAAAAGGACATAGAAACCATTAAAAAAAGTCAGAAATGAAGAATACAACCCTGGTCAGGTACCTCAGTTGGTTGGAGTGTTGTATCATACACCAAAAGGCTGCAGGTTCAATTCCCAGTCAGAGCATCTACCTAGGTTGTAGGTTGGATCCCAGGTTGGGGCACATAGAGGAGGCAACTGATTGATGCTTCTCTCTCATACCAATGTGTTTCTCTCTCAGTGTCTCTCTCTCCCCCTTCCTCCCTTTCTCTCTTTTTAAAATTAATGAACATATCCTTGGGTGAGAAACAAATAAATAAATAAATGAAAGAAAGAAATGAAGAATTCACTAGAAGGAATAAATAGTAGGTTAGATGAAGCAGAGGATCAAATCAGTGATTTGAAAGACAAGGTAGCATAAAACACCCAATCAGAGCAGCAAAAAGAAAAAAAGAATCTTAAAAAATAAGGATAGTTTAAGGAACCACTGGGACAAAATGAAGCATAACAACATCTGCATCACAGGGGTAACAGAGGGAGAAGAATGAAAGCAAGAGATTGAGAACCAATTTGAAGAGATAATGGCTGGTGAAGGAAAAAAGACACACACATACAGAAAGCACAGAAAATCCCAAACAAGATGAACTCAAAGAGGCCCATTCAAAGATACATCATAATTAAAATGGCAAAGGTTAAAGACAAAAAGAGAATTTTTCTTTTTTTTCTTTTAATCCTCACCTGAGGATATATTTATTGATTTTAGAGAGAGGGAGGGAGAGAAAGAGAAACATCAATGTGAGAGAGAAACATCAATTGGTTGCCTCTCGTATGATCCCTGACCAGAGATTGAACCTATGACCTAGGTTTGTGCTCTGATCAGCAATTGAACCCACAACCCTTTGGTGCATGGGATGACACTCCAACCAACTGAGCCATCCAGCCAGGGCCAAAGACGGAATTTTAAAACTCAGAAGAGAAAGACAGTTATACCTACACAGGAACTCCCATAAGACTTTCTGCTGATTTCTCAATAGATTTCAGACCATAAAGGATTGGTATGAAATACTCAAAGTGATAAAGAACAAAGACCTACATGACCTTCTGCTTTGCCCTAGTGGAATGGAGACGTGCTCTCTGGGTGTAGATATGTATAACACACCAACTTATTGTGTCCTAGAAAAAGGCTGCCAAAGATATCTTCAACAAAGGATATGGGTTTGGTATGGTCATAAAAGATCTGAGAACAAACTCATGTAGTTGAGTATTTGTATTAATACAGGGAAAGAAAGGATCAGGCAACTCAGAGACCAAATATAAGGTGTGTAAATACGGATTTACCTTCACCCAAAAATGGAACAGAGACAACACTTTTGGAACAAAAATCTCTTTGGAGAATAAATTGGCTGAAGGAGTGAAACTGACTTTATGACATATTTGTACTGAACACAGGAAAGAAGAGTAGGAAATTGAAGGCCTCCTACAAACAAAATTGTTTCAGTCTTGGCAGAATAGTTTGTATAGATTTCTCTGGCCCAACCATCTATGTATGGGCTGTGTTAGTCTTTGAAGATTGGCTTGCTGGCTATCAGATGAGTTTTGACACAGCCAATCCAAACTCTCACAGAATAGCCCTGGGTTACAACAGTGCAGATTTCCAGCTGCACACCCATGTTGACAATGACACTGAATTTGGGGGATATATCTACCAGAAGATAATGAGAAGACTGAAATGTCAATAAACCTTGCTTGGACAGCTGGCAACAACAATGCCCATTTTGGCATTGTTATTAAATGCAAATGGGATTGTAGAACTTCTCTCTCTGCTAAAGTAAATAATGCCAGCCTGATTGGGCTGGGTTATACTCAAACTCTTCAGCCAGGACTCAAACTGACCCTCTGAGCTTTAAATGATAGAAAGAACTTCAAAGCAGAAGGTCACAAGATTGGGCTGGGATATGAACCAGAAGCTTGATGTGATTTTGAATAAAGCATCAGACTTCTCCCTGGAGATGAAGAGAAATGAACCCACTATTTTTTGGCCTTAAAAATTCTTCCCTGAAATTTCAAAGTGTGAACGTTTTATTTTTCAAAAAACCTATAATTCCCCTGCACACTGAACTCTAGAGATCATGAGTTCATCTTCAGGGAGGTGCTGAAAGGCCATATTTCAGTTCAGTTCTGTAGTATTATTTTAAATGTATTCCTCAGTGATAATGTAGTGTCATGTTATAAAGGAAGTGGCCCAATCCTCCAGTTTTTACATAACATCACATCCTGCATGTCCCACACTATTTTTTCACGACCTTTTAATATATTGGTATCTGTGCTGTAGTGGAATATTTGGTTTTGCATCACAGTAAAATAACATAAACCCATGACATTTTAACATTAATAAAGGAAAGAAAGTAAGGACTTATAACCAAGACTACTTTACCCAGCAAGGCTATCATTTAAAATTGAAGGAGAAATAAAGAGCTTCTCAGATAAGACAAACTAAAGAAATTCATTACCACCAAACACCAAACCAGTATTTCAAGAAATGTTAAAGGGTCTTCTTTAAGAAAAAGAAGAAAAAAAAAAAAACCAGAGGAACATAGTTATAAATAATAAAATGGCTATAAATACATAACTACCAATAATGATTTTAAATGTAAAAGGCTTAAATACTCTAATTAAGAAACAAGGAAGCTGAATGGATAAGAAAAACAAGACCCATATATATGCTGTCTCCTAGAGACCCACCTCAGAATGAAAGATACACAGAGACAAAAAGCAAAGGATTGGGAAAAGATATTTCATGTAAATGGAAGGGGAAAATAAGCTGCAATATCAATACTTATATCAGAAAATAGACTTTAAACAAAGACTATATTAAGAGATGAAAAAGCACTACGTAATGATAAAGGGAGCAATCCAACATGAGAATATAACTGTGGTAAACATTCATGCATCCAACAAAGGGGCACCTGAAGATATAAAGCAAATTTTGATGAAAATAAAGAGAAAGATCAACAGTAATACAGTTACATTAGGGGATTTTAACACCCCATTGAATTCAATGGGTAGATCTTCCAGACAGAAAATAAAAAAGGAAACTGCAGCTTTAAATGACACTCTAGATCAAATGGATTTAATTGATATCTTCAGAGCTTTTCACCCCAAAGTAGCAGAATATACATTCAAGTGTACATGGAATATTTTCTATGATTAGGACATAAAACAAGTCTCAATAAACTTAAGAAGACTGAAGTCATATCAAGCATCTTCTCTGACTTTAATAGTATAAAACTAGCAATCAATCAAAGAAAAAACCTGAAAAACACACCAACATATGGAGGCTAAATAAGAGGTTATGAAACAATGAAAGGGTTAACTATGAGATCAAGGAAGAAATCAAAAGATACCTTGAAACAAATGAAAATGAGAACATAACTACCCAACATCTGTGGGAGACAACAAAACCAGTCCTAAGAGGGAAATTCATAGCATTACATGCCTACCTTAAAAACAAGAAAATTCTCAAGTAAACAATCTAACTAGAAAAAAAAAGTGAGTAGAAGAAAATATTAAAGACCAGAGCAGAAATAAATGAAAGAGTCTAAAAAAACAACACAAAAGATCAATGAAACCAAGAGCCAGTTCTTTGCAAAGATGAAAAAGATTGACAAACCTTTAACCAGACTCATCAAAAAAAAAAAAAAAAAAAAAAAAAAAAAAAAAAAAAAAAAAAAAAAAAAAAAAAAAAAAAAAAAAAAAAAAAAAAAAAAAAAAAAAAAAAAAAAAAAAAAAAAAAAAAAAAAAAAAAAAAAAAAAAAAAAAAAAAAAAAAAAAAAAAAAAAAAAAAAAAAAAAAAAAAAAAAGAGAGAGAGAGAGAGGGCTGAAATAAATATAGTCTGAAATGAAAGAGAAGTAACCAACTGACACCACAGAAATCCAAAGGATTATAAGAAAATATTACAAACAACTATATGCCAACAAATTGGACAAGCTGGATGAAATGGATAAATTCCTAGAAACATACAATCATCCAAAACTGAATCAGAAAAAAATCAGAAAATCTGAATAGACCACTTACAACTAATGAAATTGAAGCAGTAATCAAAAAACTTCCAACAAGCAAAAGTTCTGAACCAGAAGGTTTTACAGGTGAATTTTACCAAACATTTAAAGAACACCTATTCTTCTCAAACTATTTCAAAAATCCATGAGGAGACAAGATTCCCACGCTCATTTTACAAGGCCAGTATTATCTGAACGCCAAAATCAGATAAAGACACTACAAAAAAAGAAAATTATAAGCCAATATCCCAGTTGAACAGAGATGCTAAAACCCTCCACAAAATGTTAGGCAACTGGATTGAATGATATATTACAAAGATCATACACCATGATCAAGTGGGATTTGTTCCAGGGATACATGGTCAGTACAATATCCACAAATCAATAAACATGATATACCACATAAACAAAATTAAAGATAAAAATCATATAATCATATCAATAGATGCAAAAAATTCATAATATTTAGCACCCATTTACGATAAAAATGCTCAGCAAGGGAGAAATAGAGAAATTATACCTCAATACAATAAAGGCTATATATTACAAACCCACAGTCAACATTATACTCAACAAAAAAACTATGAACATTTCCCTTAGGAATGGGAACAAGACAGGGATGTTTGCTTTCACCACTCCTGTTCAACATAGTACTGGAAGTCCTAGCCACAGCAATCATATAAGAGGAAGAAATAAAAGGCATCCAAATTGGAAAGGAAGAAGTAAAACTGTCTTTATTTTCAGATGATATGATACTGTATATAGAGAACCCTAAAGATTCCACCAAAAAACTACTAAACCAGATAAATGAATTCAGTAAAGTAGCATGATACAAAATAATATCCAGAAATTAATTACATTTTTATATACCAATAATGAACTACCAGAAAAGGAAACTAAGGAAACAATCCCATTTATAATTGCATCAAAAAAGAAAATACCTTAGCATAAATTTAACCAAGGAGATGAAAAACCTGCACTCAAAAAATTATATTACACTGAAGAAAATGAAGAAGATACAAATAAATGGAAGTATATACAGTGTTTATGATACAGAGTTAACATTATTACAATATCCATACTACTCAAAGCAATCTATAGATTCAACACAATTCCTATCAAGATACCAATTGCATATTCCATAGAATAGTTCAAGAATTTATGTGTAACTACAAAAGACCACGAATAGCCACAGAAATCCTGAAAAAGAACAAAGTTGGAGGAATATTAGATACTTGATATCTAGACTATATTACAAGGCCATAATAATGAAAAGAACATGGTACTTGCATAAAAACAGACATATACATCAATAGATCAGAATTGAGAACTCATGCCCTGGCTGGTATAGCTCAGTGGATTGAGTGCCAGCCTGTGAATCAAAGGGTTACCAGTTCAATTTCTGGTCAGGGCACATGTGGGGGCCGCTGCATGAGAGGCAACCACATGTTGATGTTTCTCTCACTCTCTTTCTCCCTCCCCTCTCTCTAAAAATAAATAAATAAAATCTTAAAAAAAGAGAACTGAGAGCCCATACATAAACCCATGCCCTTATGGTCAATTAATATTTGATAAAGGAGGCAAGAACATGCAACGGGGTAAAGACAGTCTAGTCAACAAATGGTGTTGGGAAAATTGGACAGGTACATGGAGAAGAAATTAAACAAACCACCTTCTTACATCATACACAAGAATAAACTCAAAATGAATTAAAGATTAAAATGAAAAACTCCATAAACATCCTAGAAGAAAACAGCCAGTAAAATCTTGAACATTTCTTGTAGCAATTTTTTTTCTGATATATCTCCTCAGCAAGGGAGACAAAAGAAAAAAATAAACAAATGGGACTACATAAAACTAAAAAGTTTTTGAACAGCAAAGGAAACCATCAACAAAATGAAAAGGGAACCCAATGAATGAGAGAACATATTCACCAATGATACATCTGATAAGGGGTTAATATCCAAAATATATAAAGAACTTATATTGTACAACTCAAAACCAAAAAAACAATCCAATTTAAAAGTGAGCTAAGGACTTGAATAGACACTTCTCCAAAGAGGACATACAGATGGCCAATAGACATATGAAAAGATATTTCACATCAGCAATCATCAGAAAAATGCAAATCACAACCACAGTGAGCTATCACCTCACACTTGTCAGAATGGCTATCATCATTAAATCAACAAATAACAAGTGTTGGTGAAGATGTGTAGAAAAGGGAACCCTTGTGCACTATTGGTAGGAATACAGATTGGTGCAGCCACTGTGGAAAACAGTAAGAAATTTCCTCAAAAAATTGAGTGGAACTGCCTATGACCCAGCAATTCCACTTCTGGGACTATATCCGAAGAAACCCTAAACACTAATTTGAATGAATATATGCACCTCTATGTTTCACTGCAGCATTATTTCGATAGTCAAGATTTGGAAGTAGCCCAAGTGCCCATCAGTAGATGAGTGGATAAAAAAGTTGTGGTATATTTACACAATGGAATACTACTTGGCCATAAAAAAAGAAAAGAAGGAAATCTTACCCTTTGCAACAGCATGAATAGACCTAGAAAATATTATGCTTAGTGAAATAAGCTAGTCAGAAAAAAAACAAATACTGTATGATTTCACTTATGTTGAATCTAATGAACAAAATAATACACAAAATAGAGAACAGACTGACCACTGTCAGAAGGGAGGGGGTTGAGGGCTGAGTGAAAAAGGTGACAGGATTAAGAAAAAAAAGACCTCATAGACACAGACATCAGCATGGTGATTACCAGAGAGAAAGGGGGTAAAGGGGAGGTAGAAGAAGGTAAAGGGGGGATAAATCATGATGGAAGCAGATTTGATTTTGGGTGGTAAGCACACAATACAATGTATAGATTATGCATTATAGAATTGTACAGTTGAAGCCAAAGTCACCTCAATAAATTTTTAAAAATTAAAAAAAATTCACCACCCTCTCGTTGCCTAATCAGACCTCTCTTTCCCTGCTAGCCACTACCAGCTCCTCAGGAAAGTATGAGCTTCTCTGAGCTCAGCTAACTGGCAGAAGAAGTGCTGGGCTATATGTAACAGAAGGAAAAAGCTATAGCTCATTCCTGTTTTGTGTTTTTTTGCGGGGGGAGGGGATGCAGGGGAGTTTTTTTTTTCCCAGTCAGATCCTATGAATGAGTTCTGACCAATGACTTGATAATCTTCTGCTCACTATGAGTGGTCTAGTCGTTTCTATCTTTTAAAAACTATTGGCACATGGTCAAGGAACAAAAGTCGCTAAAGTTGAAGGTGTACTCTGGTACTAAATGTTTTCAGAGAACAACCATACCTTCCACTGGTTGGAGTGAACAAGAAGCAGGAGAGGAAGCAAGAAGAGTCAGAAGAAAGGAAATAGAAAGTTAATCTCAGAAGTTGAGAAAGGGTCTATTTCTGATACTTTCAAAAGATTTTTTAAAAATGCCAAAATTGGGTTACTAAATTACAGTATATTTTACATTTTCAAGTTATTGATTCAGAATTAGATTTTTAAAAACCATAAGTCATGTTGCAAAGAAAACATTGTTCTCATTTGTCAGGTACATGTCATTTGGAAGTAACATTAGAGTCTACACTGAATTTTGGGAATATGAAGCCAAGCCAAATAGCACTACTATCCACAACCCACCTTCAGGTGCCCCACCAACAAGCCTCAACAGAATGGGAGTAAAAGTTTAGAAAAATTAGACTAAAGAGAATACAGAGTAGCCAGGAAGCCTGTAAGGAGATTACTGTCTTGGGACTCCCACAACTAGGTGTCATGAGAAAAGCAGAAACAAAGTAGAAAGTACTATTAAGACTTGGAGTATGGCTTACAGTGGTCTCAGGTATACAGGGTGTCATGGATGGTCACTTTCTACTAATTTAGTAAGAGGGATCACTGACTTATTTAGTAAGAGGAATCTGCGGTTATCCACTAAGTGCCACTGAGCATAAGGCACTGTGCTGCAGTTGAGGAATGGGAGTCAGGATACAAAACAGGAGGACTATCTCTGTTGGCAAAGAAATTGAAATGTGTTCTCTGCACTCTCTAAGAAGCAAATGAGAAGGTAAATAGGTCTCAAAAGAGAAAGGGATATCTTCCTAGAGAGACCTTGAATAAGTTGTCAAACCCTTCTAGAATAACTTCAATAGCAAGAAACTTGGTAATTCAAGATAAATGCTTGGAAAATCAGTATAGGAGGTCTGTCTGGAAAAAGTCCACCCATACTAATATAAGAACAATTTCCATGACATCAACATAACCTGGCAGCCAAAGAGAGGACTGGAATGTGCATGCATGAAAAAAGACCACTGTACTAGTCAGTGGGGGTGGTAGACACCATTGAGTGAACATGTGTACTATGTGGCTGTCACATTCAAAATGACTGAGTAGAGCAATAAATCTGCATTAAATTTTGTGTTAAACTTGAACATTCCTCCGTGCAAACTATTCGAATGATTCAGAAGGCTGAAGCTATGGTAACTGGTGATTGGCAGCTTCATCAGGACAGGGTACCTGCTCATGTATCACGTCTCCTGCAGGTTTTTTGGTGAAACATTAAATCACCTAAGTGACTAAGCCCTCCTACAACCCAGATTTGGTGCACAGCAACTTTTGCTTTTTCCAAAACCTAAAATCACCTTGAAAGAAAAGAGATTTCAAACCATCAATAAGATTCAGGAAAACATGATGGGGCAGCTAATGGCTATTGAGAGAACTGTGTGAGGCCCCAAAGTGCCTACTTTGAAGGGGACTGAGGCATCACTGTCCTATGTATAATGTTTGTTATATCTTCTGCAATAAATGTCTTTATTTTTCATAGCACACAACTGGATACTTTCTGGACAGACCGCCATGTAGGCAAGTACTTGGACGTTGCCACTGAGGTTCCATTATGATAAATTCCTTTCTTCCTTACTTACTGTTTATGTGTTGTTAACTACTTGGTGTAGTTAACATATACATATATCCATATACAATCCATATACACCATTAGGCCATCATTCTGATAGGGGACTCAAAACTTGGAAAATTTTAGTTTGAGGAAAAAGTTATAGGTCTAGCAAGTAATGTGTATGTTAAAGCTTTTTTTCCCAAAAACTACAGATAAGGCCCATCCTGGCTCCTGGGAAACAGCTGACCTCCTGGGGCACTGATAGAAGATTATCACCTGGGGACATGGGAACCTTTGCTCCAGAGAGAGCAGGCGACCACTCTCCCCCCTAGGGAACAGCTAGCCGCTGAGGACAGGAATGTTGCGTTGGAATCTCAAAGCCCTCACCAAACCTTGTTTGTCCACCCCCACCTCCTTTATAAAAGATCTGGCCAGGAAAGAGAAGGGAAGATGGTTTGTTAGGGTATGAACCCACCATCTTCTCAGATGGCAGGCCATCTGAATAAAGCGCCCATAAAGATTCAATTGCTCTCACTGCTTATTGGATTTGGTAGTGACAGGCAGCCCGAATGCCAGTGACTTTTCCAGTTACAATTCCAGCTCTCCATAAACTTCCAAGATATTGGGGACGCCAGTAAGATCACTACCTCAGGCTTCCGGTAGTAACTGGATGCCAGGAGGGAAATGTCACCTAAGTTGAATCTTGAAGGAGGGAGCAGGATTAGCCTTCTATAGAAAGACACCAAGAACGTCTCAAGTAGAAGCATGAATGGCAGGGTAGGAGAGGTGAGCAGTTGGATAAGGTGTAGCTTATCGGCCAAGCCTTTTACTATTAGGTATAACCTTTCTCCTATATCTTCAACCCTGAGTCCAATAATAACTCTGACAATAGTTATTTGATTAAGAATGTTTGGTGAATGACGCTTCTGAGATACCTACATCACGGTCGCCCACGGTCCGTTGCTCTGCACTAACTCTCTATCATTTTAGTAAAAGGACTCTAACAGCAGCTTTGAAACGCAGCTTCATCTTCACCAACATTTTGTTAATCCATCAAAAAGTTGGGAACTCTGAAGAGAAGCGGGTGTAAGACGACTGTTGTTCTGTAGCGTGGGAGCCCAAAGAAGCCAAATTCAGGACTCTACGTGGGGAAGCCGCCCTCGCTGCGCAGATGCGGGTGGGCGCGCGCATGCGCGGAGGGGAGGGCGCGCCGGAGGCCGAATTTCAGGCAAAGGGGCGTGGTGCACACACAGCATGGCGTCCAACAAGTATTTAGTTCGCCAGCGGATCAGCCGGCTGGGCCAGGTGCGGCACTGGGAGGTTCTTCCCCTTCTCAGCAGATGTCCATCCCTCGCGTACGCCACCGCCCCTTTCAGTCTCCGCCCCAGTGCCTAGGCCAGTGGCTCAACCGCCGCCGCCCCGCCCCGTGGCCTCCTGGGCCCACCTCCCGGATCCCGCCCCGCCTGCCCTTTCCTCTCCGCGAAACAGCTCCGTCTCGTAGGTCCCCCTCCTCCACCGCTCCGCAGTCCTGATTGTCTCTCCCTCCTTCCTTCAGAGGATGTCCTCCTTCCAGCTCAACCTCAACCCGCTCAAGGAGCCTCTCGGCTTCATCAAGGTCCTCGAGTGGGTGAGTGTAGCCGCACCCGCAGGCGCCCTCGGGGAGGAGGCGGGGAGCCCCGGGTGCGGGGGCGCTGCCCTGCTCGCGCTGGCCCCCGAAGTCTCCGCCGTCCCCGGGACACGGACAGGACTGGATGGGCGGGGAGGACGCCAAAGGCCGCGGCCTCGCCGGCAGGGCGGGGACGCCGCGGTAGGCGTTGAATCAGTAGCCCCTCCGCGGCCTTTGTCCCGGGCGGAGCCGCCCTCCCACACTTAAGCTCACCTCTGGGTGCCCCCGAGGAAGTGGGAGTTTAAATTTCTCTTTGGCTTCCCTGTTTGCCGCAAGGGAAGAGAAAACTTCCTGTTGCTGTCTAACCGAAACCCGGCGGGTGGGAGTCCCGCCGCAGTCGGCTCTGCCTCTGCGCCTCCTTTGGAAAATTTGGAAAGGCCAGCCCTTGCCTTTCTGTCCGGTGCTGACTTGAGGCGAGGCTGCTCCCTCGAAAGCTGTTGTAGTTGTACCTTGTCGAAGTGATTTGTCTAATTTGTTTTAAAGATTAGCTCCAAGTTAAAAATGGATAAAAATAATCTGTCAGGGAAGCTGGCGGGGATGTTAGCGGGAGACAAGAGGAGCGAACGTGGAAAGGTCTTTTAACCAAACGCGTTTTGTCAGCCCGATTCACTTAAACACATGCTAGGAATCGCCATCACTGTTTGTTTTAAGTATTTCCAAGCAACAGCCTGTAGTCAGCTTTTAGTCCTTTCTTGGGAACACTCAATCATTAACATCAAAGGAGACTTATTAATTCGGCCTTGACAATGATCAAGTCACTTGGAGGAGTTAGGGAATAGACCAGGCACTGATTTTCTTCAGACTGCGTGGCCTCATACATATTTTAGTGCTGATTTCCAGGTGCTCATTAGTAGACAGCTGACAAGTATCCAGAGTGTAGTGGGCAAAATTTACATCTAATTCTTTTACCTTGTATTTTAGTGATAGAGTGGTGAAGAGTAAGAACTTTCGATTTCCTGTTTTAAATAACCTGCCGAGGATGTTTTATAAAGTAACAGAAACTCAGATTCTCTCTTTAATGGGTATTCTATCTGATTTCCTATCTACCTTTTCCCCCAAGGTTTCACTTGGTGTTTTCAGAAAACTGAAATCGTGCTGATTTCACACAAATATCTATTTTAAAGACATAATTGCATACACTTAGGGTTCTGTAAACCTAGGTACAGATTTAAATATAAATTATTAATTGAATATATAAATATGTTAAATTGCAGGAGAAAAATCACATTTAACTGAGATAGTAGTTGCATTGAGGATTATAGTTAAATTTATAATTTAAATTTTTACTTGCACAAAGAGGCAGTCGTTTATATTTGTGATTATAATATTTGTCTTTATTAAAAAGATGTAGACTTGACTTTTGTCTTAGTATTTTCAAAAGAGCAGTAAATTTGTTAGTGATTATAGTCTGATGTATTTTGAATAATATCCTTTTTAAAGTTTTTTAAGGAAATACTAGTGTTAGTTTGAACAACTTACTACACAGGAGAACCTTTTATGAGAAGATTATTCATTGTTAATGGTGTAGTGAATGTTTATTCAACAAATATTTGAGTATGTATTATATTCAGGTGCTGTGGTAAGCAGTAGCACACAAACATGAATAAAACATTGTCTTTTCCTCATGAACTGTTAAGACATGCAAACAAATGAAAATGCCATATAATAAGTACTATAATAAACGTATAGGCAAGATGTTGTAATTAAAAGGAGAAATCAGTTGCTTAGAGGAACCAGGGAGAATTCCACAGATGAAACAACACTTGAAGGATGAGTACTTGTTTACTGGGGAGTGACTCTCCAGAGGAAGGGAATGTTATTTTCAGTGGTGGAAAAAGTTGAAAGAGCATAGCTCTGTTTGAGAATTTAAAGTGTTTGGGTTGCCTGCAACATCGACTGGGAGGGAGGTTATGATGTGAAATGATTCTAAAAGGTTTCAAAGGGCTTGCAGGATAGTTTGTGGAGCTTTTTCTATCTGCCAATGGTTCTTAACCCTCTGGGCCTTTTCCTTAGGAAAGTGTGTGTGTGCAGGGTACATAATTTTTGGTAGTTTATTGGATAGCTTCCATTCAAAGCCAGAATTGCTACCATAGGATATGGGGACTCACTCATTTAAGAGTTTTAAAAAAGTGAACGATAAGATTACATTTGCCTTTTAGAAATTTTCATTTTGTCAGCAGTGTAGGGGATTGAAAAGGTCATACTTGAAAGGGAGACCTGTTGCTTGAGAAATTATGAGGCCTAAAATTAATTGTAGTGGGAATAGAGAAAAGAAATGTAGAAATTAGAATATATCTGGAGAGTAAAGAAGAGGGAGGACTCTAAGATGACTGCCATATTTCTGACTTGGCTCGGTAGTGGCACCGCTATCCAAGATAGATCACTAAGAAAAAGAAGCAAATTTTTAGTGGAAGATAAATAAGGTTTTGGATGTATTAAGTTTGTAGTCTCTTTAGATCATATAAGTGGAGGTACTATATAGACAGTTAGATATATTGACCTAAGTTTTAAAAGATTAATATGAGCTGAGCATTCAACAAATATCTGCCAGCAAAGGAGGGAGGAAATGGTTTGGAAGATGGGGAGAAAACATCGTGGCATTAATATTAGAATTTTAAGAAAAGAGTGCTCAACATTATCAGGTACAGTAGAGAAGTTAACTAAAATAAGAGCTAAAATGTACCCCTGGTATTGGTAATCAAGAGGCTATTGATGGCATTAGTAAGAGCAGTTTCAATAAAATCAGAAATCAGAATGGTGGTAGGCTGAACAGATGTATGTTAAGAAAGTGAAGACAGAGAGAATAAACCACTGTTTGACTGAAGATGGGAGAAATTTGGTGGTAACCCATCTTAAAGATGGGAAAGACTGAATGGATTTGTGCACTATAGAGTAGAGACTTGGGAATAGAATTATTGGAGGTTAAAAACAGGCAGAGAGGGAAATGAATGATAAAACAAGGTTCTAGAGGAGAAAGGTCCATTGTAGAAATTTTTGAAAAAAAAATTTTAAAGATTTTATTTATTTTTAGGAAGGGAGGGAGAAAGAAGGAGAGAAACATCAGTGTGTGGTTGCCTCTTGTGCGTCCTGAACTGGGGTCCTGGCCCACAACCCAGGCATGTGCCCTGACTGGGAATGGAACCAGCAACCCTTTGCTCCCCAGTCCAGTCCAGTGCTCAGTCAACTAAGCCATTGCAGCCAGGGGTGTAGAGATTTTTAAATGTGTGTAGAGTGAAATATTCAAGTTTCAGCCCTGGCCAGTGTGATTCAGTTGGTTATAGTATTGTCTGTGAACTAGAAGCTTGTGGGTTCAATTCCTGGTCAGAACACATGCCGAGGTTGCAAGTTCAGCGCAGTCCAGGCACACATGAGAGGCAACCAATGGCTGTTTCACTCTGGCATCGAAGTTTCTGTCTCTGAAATCAATAAGCATGTCTTCAGATTAGGATTTAAAAAAAAAGTTTCATAAGTCATTGATTGGGGTATGTTGGGTGCAGGATTACCTCTAAAAATAGTCAATAAATAAGTTTGCAAACAAATCTAAAATCTAGGTAAAGGCTGCTTACCATATAACTAAAAGAATGATTCTCCAAATCAACTTATTGCTAGCAAGGTTCTAGATGATGTTAGACTAATATATAACCTGATAATATGTACCTTTCAGGGATTACAAATCTGAATGACTCATAGACATGAAGGCAAAATGCTCAGTAAATATTTATTAGCAGAATAAAAATAGAGTTGGTGAAGCAGATGCATCTTCATTTTGCTTCTAAACTGCAGCTACTGTATTATTTATATGTAAAGATAAATACATAATTTAAGGGGTTTTTTTTACTTATATATTTTTTAATGTACTCCTGGCCTCTAGGTACAGTGCCTGGCAGAGGCATTGCCTTAGTTCTCTTTGTGTAATTCAGTAAAAGTTGAATTTTTGTTACATTTATATGGGACTATCAATACAGGGCTGTTGCAGTGATTGAGTTAATATATAAATATGTGAATGATGATAATGCACTTAAACAGTTCTTGGTTTTCTCCAAGACTGAGATACCGTGTTTCTAAAAGACTAGACCCCGAGGATGAATAAAATTGAGCCCCATATGAGTGACATACATATTGCCTGGTCCTTCAAGATCGCTGTTCTCTATTAGATATTTTAAACTTTAGAAATGGCATATTGTATGCTTTTTATTTGTCTTCTAACATGTTTTCCTGTCTTGAGCAGCCTATCTTAGTGACAATATAAAATATAGGTAAGAATAGATGCCCCGTCCTGTCTGGGTAGCTCAGTTGGTTGAGGCCATTTCCTGTACACCAAAAGGTTGCAGATTCGATCACAGATCTGGCATATATGGGAGGCAGCCATCACATCGATGTCTCAGTCTCTCTTGTCTCTCTCCCTCTCCTCTTCTCCCTCTTTCCCTCTCCCTCCCTTTTGCTCCCTCCTTTTCTCTCTCTAAAATAATAAACATATCCTCAGGTGAGGATTAAAAAAAAAGAATAAATACTGCATGTGTAGGAGTTAATAAGGAAGTGATAGTCAAGAATTAATTTTATCAAAGTAGCTTTTAAAGTTTTTAATATTTCTGTCAAATTTTAATTTGGTTCTTTATACTTAGTTATCCCTACTATTTAGATCAAAATTTTTCATTAAAATGATATCTTCTTTTAATATTGAACACTGGACTTTATTGATACTATCCTTGCATAGGGTAGACACTGAAGAAATGTTTTAGCCCTTAAGGAATCCAAGTAATACGCTTTTCTAATTCCATACACACAAAATTAGAGAAGAGATACTACTGTTTGAGGAGTACATATGGAATCACAGGCTAAAGAACTTGAATGTTAGAATTATTAACCATCTCTGAATATTTTTGTCGGTGTTGGTCCACTTTATTCTCACTATTAATGAGATATTTATTGAGTACAATACATGTGCTAGGGCTTTACGTGTATTTTTTCATCTGATCCTCTGACAACTTAGTGAGGATTGTTATCGAAGTTTATAAAGAAATTAAGTAATTTACCCAGTATCCCATGAATATTAGAACATCAAGGACTCTTAACAATCTGTGCTTAGTCATTTTAATAATTTACCTTTGTGTTTCTAATTGGTCTTTTAATAAATTATTGAAATGATTACCAAAAAATTCAAGTTTAAAAAACAAGGTATCTGAAGTGAATTTTTTTCTTATTTGTTAGAAACATGTTTATAATATGATCTTAGGAGTTAAAATAAATAGTATCTTCTTGATTAATTTATCAAGTTTGAAATTTTTTTATGATTTTATACTTATACCTTTAAAAACATTACTTTGGGATAAATTATTATCCAGGGAAATTAGTGTGAACAACCATAAAAAAAACCTGTAACACTTTGAGCATTACATATATCAATTTCTTTAAACCATAAACTTCCAGAAATACATAATAGTTTATGTAAAATATTCAAAGTTTAGTCATCCCAAGTAGACTATAAGATTTTTGCAAACAGGAACCATGTTTTATTCTAATTTTGTGCTTTACAATATGGCACAAAGGAGCACCCCAGAAAATATAAACTGTATTGCAGAGTGTGGGGGGACACATATAAAATGATGCTTGTCTCATCAATTTGCTTAACTTACATTTTTAGGCTATCAGTCTGTATGTAACACAGACTACTTTTTAGGAAACTTGCCCTTGTCCTAACACTGCCATTTGTGTTCATTTCCTTCCCCTATTATGGAAAGGGAAAAAGGATTTCATGTAGCATCTTGTGCCCACCAGGTTTTTCTACACTTAAAGCTTGTAAATAGACCTATTGACTCATGCTTTTGCTCTCTGTTTTTACCACCTGGAATCCACTCAGTATTTATACCATGAACACTCTCATGGGGTAGATTGGATGTAATTTTCAGAGGCAAAATACATGTGTTGTCACTACTTTCAGAACACACAAACACATACACTAGCGATCTATGATAACAGCGTGAAGCTTCCATACAGTGCTTCTCAAACATTCTGATCTCAGAATTCCTTTATGTTCTTAAATATTGTAGACCTGAAGGAGCTTTTGTTTAGGTGGGTTATATCAATCAGTATTTAACATGTTAGAAATTTAAGCTGATACATTTAAAAACATTTATTTATTTCAAAATAACAATCATGGCCTGGGCTGGTGAGGCTCAGTGGATTGAGTACAGGCCTACGTACCAAATGGTCACCAGTTCAATTCCCAGTCAGGGCACATGTCTGGGTTGTGGGCCAGGTCCCCAGTTGGGGGCACACGAGAGGCAGCCACACACTGATGTTTTTCTCCCTCTTTCTCCTGCCCCCTCCCCTCTCTCTAAAAATAAATAAATATATAAACTTTTTAGAAAACAGTAATAATAAATCACTTGAAAGCTTGAATCACATCATTGGCAACACAATCCTGCCAGTTTTCCTTGAAGTTAAAGGGTCACTTCATTCATCTTTGAGAAAAATATCTGCCAGATATCCAAGTCTGAATAACTATATTTTGCCTATTACTTATTTTTTCCAGGTAAAATGTTAGTTCAGCACGCAATTCAGTTGTTTAAATACTTTCCCTGGAGATAGCCATTGTATTTTGGTATGCAGTGAAAGTATTTGTATATCCTGTTTCATTAGAGAATATTAAGAAGACTCAAATGTCATGATTTTATAAAATAATAATTTTTACTGTTTCATCAAAAGCATTTGTAAGTGAAACTGACTTTTTTTAAACTCCAAGTGCTTAACAGTTTGGTGTTTTTGTTGACTGTTACCAAAGCCCAGCAGTTTTTTTTACCCACCAGTGCCTTTGCTTAAGTCAGTGCAAATGTCAACACAGTGTAAAAGACAAATAATGTCTTGGTAATACAGTGAAAATATTTTTTACCTCATGTATTTCCTACAAGGGTCTTGGGTACTTCCAGGGGTCCACAGACCACAACTGAGATTGGTGTTGTCATACAAAGTAAGTGTCATTGGGGCCCAGAAGTGGAACAGAAGATACAGGTGGGAGGAGGACTGTTTCCCAGCTCTGGGAAATAAACCTTATAGAGCTGAGTACTTGGAGAAGACGTACAGCCTCGAAACTGAGACCTGAATCAATCCACTTGCCAGCTTAGGGTCTGGATTTGTGATGACAAATATTCTCATGTTGTTGTTGTGGGAGCGGGAAGGGGTGGGCTTCATTCCAACGTGTGCTGTTTGTGGGCTAGCAGACTCAGAAGGCCAGGTAGAAACAACCATAAAACTACCAGACGGAGATGACTGTGAAACCACTAGTCGGGGAAGAAAAGGGGACCATAAAAAACTCTCTCAAGTTGAGCCTACATCCTAAAATATCCTGAAACACATAAAGGAAACTATTTTCACCTAAAACTCAAAATTATATCAGTGGCAACAAATACTACTAGCTTTCTATGAAGTGACAGACTCTCCTCAAAACAGCCAACCAAGTCAACAGTCAGGATAGTGATTCACTCCAAAAGACATAAAAATAATAGAGCAATCTGAAATGATTTTAAAAATAAGCATATTTTGATTCCCCAGAGATTTCTGTTTTCATACTCAGGTTAACAATTGTTTAAGAAAAAAGGTGACATAAAGATGTTTTCAACATATAATAAGAGTTAACAAAAAACTCACTGTTTATTTCAGCAGGAACTCAAGTTTATTTCTCCTGCTCCAGATTCCTAAGGGTTATAGAACTGTACTAACAGTCTGTTTAGAACTTTCTATGATTGTATTTCACAAGCAGAGGGAGATAGTAGAAGGATACAACTGAAGCACTTTGTAACTGATTTCTTTGTTCAGTGCTCAGTGGAAGTAAACTAAAATACCAGCATCAATAACAAAATGTTTTTTAAAATTAATATCTTCAGTAAATATTCAGACTTTGATTCATAAAAATAAATACCTTGACTCTAGGCTGTAATCTTAGTGATAGTAAAGGCAAACATGCTGTGATAGTTCATTTTAAATATTAAGTGATCCATTCATTTTAGTAAAAGCATATATTTGGCTTTGCTCTAAACACTTATACATACAATATACTTCTAGCTCTATTTCTGGAGATGTCAATTATACATTTCATTTTCTTAAACTATAATATCATTTTCCTGAACTAACCCTTGGACAGAAAGAAATTTAAGTAGATGATAATCAGATTAATGATGAAAGCAAATAGCAGTGAGGACCCTGCAAATACAAACATATAAAGGACACTCATAAATTAGATGAGTACTAATTTTCCTCAGTAGAACTCTTAGTGTGCAGAGCAAGGTCCGGGAATAGGTGCAAGGATTGGGACTCTAACTGTAGGATAAATAACTCATTGAAAATACTAGGAATCATCAAACTTTCCTTTTTTATCATGAATCTCTATCATTTAATAGACTTATAGACATTAAAATTGTATGCACAGAGCCCCAATATGCATCTATAAATTAGGTGCATATTTTACCATGTGAGTATCTCAGGCATATTACATACTTAGGGTAAATTTCATTCATATTTTTAAATCTGTACTTCAGATACTCATCTGGTTTTTGTTTTTTGTGGGTTTTTTTTTCTTCCCCACCTTCTTGTGATCTGATTAAGTAGAGTCTGTTTTCACCTTCTAATATGACCGATGAATATAGCTCATATAGGGTATTAATGCTTCTGTTTTCTCTTTTGGACATGAATTTTTGTATTATTAGTTTAGTTTCTGAAGATATTTTTAAGCCACCAGTTTATCTTGTGAAGGTTTTGTTAAACTAGATAATTTATTCCATAAAGGAACTTGGCCAGGTACATTCACATTGTCATACATGAACACTGAAAGTGAAAGAATAGATGAAGATATCACTGTCTGTCCTATGTTATGGGACTTTTTGTATCTTCAGGACACCCAACGTACTGTGCTAACATGTGACTCTGACATGCAGCCCCAGCATGTCAGTGATATATTAATAAAACTTTAATTCCTTGTGTAAGTCTAAAAATAGATGTAAGTAGGTCAAATATTTTTTTCTTGTACACCAATTAGTACTGTAGTCTTTTTGGAGAGGAGTCTTCTAGAGAACCAGGCTGTAATATTAACTCTGAAGTTACAGATCTCTAAATTAGTGAAAGAGCTGTCATGTTTCTGGTATGGGTCTATGGGGCAGAGAGGTAAGTAGAATTGTTTCTCTGGTGACTTGAGGCTGTCATAATGAATATGGGACCTTTTTGACCTGAAGAGAAATTTGTTGTCATCTTGTCCTGGATTCTTACTGTTACTGTACAGGTAGAATTTTATGTCAGCAGTTTCATTCTTCATGGGATAGAGCCAGATAGAAAATGAATTTCACAAGTGGCAAGGAAATACAAATTATTATAGCAGTGCTCCTCATTTTAGATTAGTAGACACTGAAATGCTCATAGGAACCACCCTCATAAAGTATGCAAATGAGTGAAACAACCTGCTCAGACAAAAACAACAGTGTAAGTTCATTGATTCCTTGTAAACCCAAACACACATCCTGACAATTATTGAGACACTAGAGAAGGGTGATAATCTGGAAAGCACATGGCCTGACTTGCTTTATTGGACTATGGGTCTGATGTCGCCATATCTTGTTTCCCTACAGTCAGGAAAAGCAGGATATCCAAATTGTTCTGTACAGTGTGTGATATTAAAATATTGACAACAAATTCACATTTTTTATGAATACTGGAAAGACCACATAAATATATTCTACAGGCCAGGTTTCACCCAGTATATCACTTCAAATCTAAATAAAAATAGAGTGGGAGAGGTGAGATAATTGGATAATTTTGGTGCCTTAGATTGTTTTGCCCTCCATTTAGTAAAAGTGTGTACCTTGTCCTTTTTTCTGTAAGATAAAAACCTGAATTGCAAATGTGACATTTATCTTCCTAACAAAGAGGTAGCTTCAAAATGATGGTTATATAAGACTCAAAATATGATTTTTTTTTTGTAGATCATTGGAAGTTGATCTGTTTCTTTAATTAAACAGTTTTTTAATGTGCATTTTATATGTGCCAGGCATTCTGCTAGGGAGGCACCAAAAATCCTGTGTAAGACCAAGAGCAAAGACAGTCTGTCAAGAGAAGATAAAAGCATAGTTTGGAGAAGAAGAAAAAAAAGCTGTAGTACAATATGCCATTTATTTACTCATTTTTGTATTAAGTGGTAGACTAGTTTTTATTCTTTTTGTGTTGGAGTTGGTTTTTCTTTTACAAAGTAAGATACACAAGAGAAATGCTTATGGTATAATTAATGACCCAAGTCTATGGCAGGCCAGGAAGATAGAATAGGTCTACCACACGAAATTGGGCAGTGTCTTAAAGGATGATCTAGGTAGAGAAAGGGTTGGGGCAGTTCTTGACAGAAGAAACATGTACATCCAAGATTAAACACATTGTGTGTTTCAGGAATAATATGTAGTACAGTATGACAGTGTGCAGCACCTGGCAGGGAGTATAGTGTACATAAATCTGGAAAGATAGAGTTCAGGCTACGTCGGCCATACTTCTTATACCAAATTAAGAAGTTGGGGTTTTTCTTTTCCTTTTCTTAAATTAGGTATGGAAAGTCATTGAGGAAATTCCTTTAAACAGGGGATGACATGACTAGATTTTTACTTCAGGTCAGTATGACATCACTAAAGGAGTTCTGCCCAATAGAGACACAATGCAAACTACAAATGCAAGCAAGGTAGTATTTTAAGTGTTTAAAATACTAGCTACACTAAAAAGTAAAAAGAAACAGGTGAGATTAATTTTAATTATATATTTTACTAAACCCAGTATATCCAAAATATTGTTTCAACAAGTAATCAGTATAAACAAATATCAATGAGGTGTTTTACTTTTTTTTATGCTAAATCTGTGTAATCCGTTGTATATCTTACATTTACAGTCATCTCAATTCAGACGGTTTATAGCCACATGTGGCTTGTGACAACCTTACTAGACACTGCAGCTTTCGAGCACGCACTATAGAAGATGAATGGTGACAAGAATGAGATTAGAAATGAGAGGAAGAGTCTGTTGGGTTAGTCCCAGTGAAAAATGGTGAGGGCCTGAACAAAAATAGTGGTGGGAGTGATAAGGACAAGTAAACAGAGCCTTTAAAAGAGTGGCATCATACTCTGTTGTAGTCTGCAACATTTTTCCCTAAGCATTTGGGGAAAATGATTTCTATGATTCATCTATGTTGAAGTGAACAACTGTAGTTCATATGTCTTTGTTGCTATATATAACTTCCCATTGTAAATGTATACTACCATATTTTATTCATTTTCCTATTGTTTCCCCTTTCCCCATTATTTTGATATTATAAACAATGTCACATGAACATTCTTATGCATGTGCTGTAGTACACATGAGCAAGAGTTTCTTTTAGATCTAAGTAGACACCAATCCATTGTGACATATTGCAGATACCTTTACCTAGTTTGTAACTTGTTTTACATTCAAAAGCTGACTTTTGATTTAAAAAAATTCTTTCTGTAATTGAGTTTAACAAGTTTTAACCATAATGGTTTTTTATAAAAAATCTTAAGAAATTCTATCCTTCTCTGTGGTCACAGATATTCTTTTATATTGTGATGCAGACACCGGCCCGCAGTGTCCATGTCATTATGGATGAAATGAGACATTCACACAGACTACTGAGTCCGGTGGAGGAAAAGGGATAGCATGGCTTTTCTCTCAAGGGCAGCAAAAGCCTTGGCCCTTGCAGTGACAGGCCTTTATTGAGTTTTCTGGCACATTACATTATGGTCCTCATTTACTGTGCACAGGTTCGCTTTAGGTAGTTACCTTTTATAGACAACAAAGGAGCCAATGCTGCTAATCGTTGCATCACAGAAGAACGATATTTGCAAATGAAAAAGGGAAAAGTGGTTGAACCGGTTACACTCCATACTGGGGAGTTTTTAGCAAAAGCAAGACTCAAATCGGCCTAGGTACATTGCAGGCCTGACTCCCCACGGGAGAACCTATCCATGGGTGTGGATCCTGTGCATTTCTGAGTGGGAGCTGGGCCCACGCCATGCAGAACAGTCTCCTACAATATTGTCTTTAAAATTCTTAAAGACTTTTTACATTTAAATATGTAGCCCATCTGGATCATTTATTGAACAGTCCTTCTTTGCATTAATTATCTATTGCTATGTAACAAATTACCTCACACTTTGCATATAAAATAATAGACATTTGTTATCTCACCATTTCTGTGGGTCAGTAATACAGGAGCAGCTTAGTTGAGTAGTTCTGGCTCTGTATCTCCCACAAGGTTGCAGTCAAAATCCTGCACTCATTTCCTTGGTGATCTGTCCGCAGTGCCAGCTCTGTTAGATATACTCTGTCCATGTACACAAGTCTGTTTCTGGCCTCTTCTTTTCCATTGGTTTAATTTGTATGTTTCTTTTTTTTCCTAATCCTAAGTGTGAGCACATGCCCCTGACTTATTTCCTGGCCTTCTGTTTTCACTCTGTGTATTTATGCATAGTTATGCCCAGAGAGTAATCATTCTTCTATCTTTACCTAGTAACTTTTAAATGAAGACTCCAAACTGTGTGCTGGACATTATCTCAGACTCTTTATATCTGTAACCAGATTCCATTTCTTGTATTTCTTCTTGGGGGAAGGGGGAGGAACTCTTGATAGGTATATATCATGATTATGGCTGGATTCAAGGCCCTGGACTCATGGAAGGCATTATACCTCTGTTCAACAGTATAGGCTTTGATATCAGATCTGCACTGAATGAATTAACTGGACATCTGTGACCTTGAGCAAAACAAAGTCCCTGCTCTCTTTGTTCAAAGAGGAAAAACAGACAAATAATTTTAAGTACTTTCAGGCAGTGGTAGTTTCAATAGAAGAAAAATAGAGCAGCATAAAAGCAATAGGCAGTGTGGAGTTGGGGACACTTTATTAAGTAAGTGTGGTTAGGGAAAGACCTCTCTGAAAAGGTCATATCAGAAGAATGAGCTGTGAAGTAGGAAGTGAACCATGTACTATAGTCCTCCCTTATCTGCTGGGAATATGGTCAAAGACCCCCAGTGGATGCCTGAAAGCATGGATAGCATCAGACCTTACATATGGTATGTTTTCTTACACATACATATCTATAATGTTTAATTTATAAATTAGGCACAGATAAGGTATATTTTTTCTTATACATACTTATCTTTGATAAGGTTTAATTTATAAGTTAGGCATAGTAAGAGATTAACTACAATAATAGAACAGTTACAACAATATGCTATAATAAAAGTTATATGAATGTGGTCTTTCTCAAAATGTATTATTGGACTGTACTCACCCTTTTCTTGTAATGATGTGAGATGATGCACTGTATAAGTGAGAAATGAAGTGAGGTGAAAGGCATAGGCATCGTGATGTGATGTAATCTGAGGCTATTGATCTTCTGACCATTTGTTACAAGTACTTTAAGGCTTCTCTTTAGCATTCAAATTGCCAGCATCACCACTCTTGAGCTTTGGGGCCATTGTTAAGTAAAATAAGTGTTACTTGAACACTGTCTTACTGTGATACCAGAATCTGAGAACCAATTAGGCTAATAGGTGACCCATGGGTAAGTAGCAGATATAATGAGGGCAGCCTGAACAGAGAGAATTATGCACATCCCAGGCAGAGTGTGATGGCATGAGATTTCATCACAGTACTTAGAATGGCATGCAGTTTAAAAAGTATGAATTGTTTATTTATGGAATTTTCCATTGAATATTCTCACTGCATTTGGCAACCAGTAAGGGTGGGCTACTTTATTCCAGGCAGAGAGAATCTTTAAGGAATAGTAAGAAGACCATTTTATGTAAAGAGGTTTGGCAAGGGAAAGGTAGCAGCACAAGGTCAGAAATATTAAGGGAAGAATGGGTCCTGTAGACCATTTATGAACTTTGGTTTTTATTCAGAGACAACTCAGAAGATATTGGAGAGTTTTGAGCAGAGGATAAAATTTTCTGCCTTATATTTTAAAAAATTACTCTGGCTGATATATTGATAATAGACTGACGCAGTGGGAAGGACAGAAGCAGGATCAATTTAGAAGGCTTTTAATGTATAATTTACGCAAGAGGCAGTAGTGGTTTAGAGCAGGATGTTGTGATGGTGGTGGTAAGACGTGATCTGATTCCATATATATATATATATATTTGTTTTTGTTTGTTTGTTTGTTTTTATTTTTAATCCTCACCCAAGGAGCCCTGACTGGTACGGCTCAGTTGGTGGGTATCATCCTGCATAGCTAAGGGTAGCTGGTTCGATTCCTGGTTAGGGCACATGCCTGGGTTACAGGTTTAGTCCCCAGTTGGGGCATGTACTAGAGGCAGCTGAATGATGTTTCTCTCACGTTGATGGTTTTCACCCCCTCTTTCTCCCTCCCTTCCCAACTCTTTCTAAAAATAAATAAATAAAAACTTTTTTTAAAAAACCCTCACCCAAAGATATGTTTTACTGATTTTAAAGAGGGTAGGAGAGAGAAAAGCATCAATCATTTGCCTCCCATAGGCCTCCCAACCCGTGATCAAACCTGCAACCTAGGTATGTGTCCTGACCAGGAATCGAACTCACACCCTTTTGGTGTACATGACGATACTCCACCAACTGAGCCACCGAGTTGGAGCCCAAGTATATTTTCAAGTAGAGCCCTCAGCATTTGCTAAAAGATTGATCTCTTGGTCACTTTATCATATCTGGGTTTCTAGAGGTGTATTTCGTTTTCTGTTTTGTAGAAAATTTAGAAGACACAAAAAGAAAAAGGAATTACCTTTTAGCTTCTATTCAGAAGTTATTTTTACAGAACAACAAAAGGTCCTTTATGTCCACCGCCTTATGGAAAGATGTCTCTCAAAGCCAGAGATTTGTGAAAAGGAAAGGAAATGTTTGTTTATTGCTATACAGAGTTAAAGTAGCGACCTAATGTCTTCATTAAAATATCAAAGTCCTTTAGGATACCCACAGATGCCCACAGTGCTTCCTATCTCCCTCTGCCCTAATTCAGGGTACTAACTCAGGAAAAGAAGCAAACATCTGGGATCCAGGCTCCTGACACCGTCACCTGTATTGTCGTCCAGGCAGGATCTCTAATTAATCCAAAGCCATGTGGCACCTTCTCATGGCCTACTGGCAAGAGTCCTTTCCATCCCCCTTCTTCCAGGCAAAGTCTCTCTTAATTCCCAAGCCATGCAGCCAAAGGGAGCACCCCAAAGCTGCGAGGTCCTTCTTCTACCAAAGCTGTGGGGAAGGGGTCCCCACTCTGGCAAAACCTCCTGGCTCCCCCTTAACCTAAGTTGCGGGAGGGGGTCACCACTCGGACAAAGCCGAGTGGCGGTTCTCTGCTAAAGCTACGTGGTGATTCTTCCTCACAGGGCTGTGCGGGGGTCTTGACTCTGCCCAAAGCTCATGGTTCTCTCAACGGCTGCCACGCCTGGGTTTAAATCCCTCCTCTGCAGCCCCATTTCCAACTCTTCCTACAATCAGCTACACTTGCGAGCATTCCTGTATCCTTCCAGCTTTACTGGGCTGCCATAGTGAGTCTGGGCATGTGTGGCCCCATGGCATGGAGCCAATCGTCTCCAAGCTCCCACGCAGGTGCCGTAACTAGGGGTTCCTCCCCCAGTCACATCTTGCGGGGAGTCCTTTCCATCCCCCTGGCTCAGAGCATGGCCACAGCTATTTAATACATCTAAACCACCAGCCAAAGGCTATAGATATGTTAAATGACCATGCCATGGGTTAGCAGCTCTGCATGTCCCTGCTCCATGTGTCCCTTCCCCCAACTCATACCTGTGGGGGAAGGGGTGAGGACATCTTATATGTCCCTCTAATATTTCCTGGACACCCTGAGTTCTGGGCCCCATTCCAAATCCCTATTTTGGGGGCCCCTCCTCCTGGCTGCACCCTGTATCATTACCACTGTTAAAATTTTGATGTGTAACCTTTCTAGTTTTTGTTACATGTAAATGCAGAGATGTAGACACGCACACAATGCATTGTTTAAACAAACTTTATATGTAATGAACATTTTTCTATATCATTAGCTACTCCCTAACATGTTAATGACTATACAATGTCTCATTGTATGCGTGAATTACTATTTATTTGGTTCCCTGTCAACATTTAGTATGCTTCCAATATTTTTATGTTATGGATGGCATTTGAGAAATCATCATTACTTTTTTTTTTTTCTTTTCTTGTCTTTTTTTTTTGTGGAATGATTGCAGAAATTTTCAACCACTTTTTGAAATATGGAATACCTACAATGAGACCTCATAGCCTCATGAAATAGCATCCCTTTTTGGCATACAGTCTCTTAGCTTTATAGTTACCTTTTTATTACAAATAAAAATATGTTCAATTTACTCCTTTTGATTTTGATACTAATAAATAAGACTTCCTCTGAATTTCATACTAATATTTAGTAGGTACATGGGGAGTATGAGCAAATGAATTTTTATGTGGGCTGGTATACTAATTTCTGTATTCAGGGGAAAATCACATTTGTTGAGAATTGCAAGTAAAAATTTTTAAATGTTTTTCACCATCTACCTTTGAATTTGTATTTAAGAATTTCTGTATTTTCTGTAATATGTATTTCTATAATGCTAGTGAATCAGTTTTTAATAATAATTGAAGTTTTAATGACCCATGTTTTGGGTGTAATAATGCTTCTCCTCCCCCCCTTTCATTTGTCTCACGTTGATTAGATTGCTGCTATCTTTGCTTTTGCCACCTGTGGAGGTTATAAAGGCAAAACAGAAATTCTAGTGAAATGTCCTACGGATCCTGAGAATAAAACAGTTACAGCTACTTTTGCTTATCCATTCAGGTGAGTTGTTTGTTTGTTTGTTTGTATGGTTTAACAACTCTTTTTACTTTCATATTGACTGATTAAGATTTTCAGCAATTAATCTTGGGGATAGAAAGTTTTAAATTGCATCCTCATTTGTAAAGTGATCATTGCTACTCAAACTCTATGGTACATGGACCAGTGCCTGTTTGCAAACTATTTTCCTGGTCTGTGGTGAAATAAGTATAGAAAACAGGAGTAAGCATTTAGAAACTATTATTTGACATTTTTATTCTGTCATTCCACAGTGGACTAGAAGTGCAAAAACAAAAAAGAAACTGCCCTATCACCATAGTGTGAAAACCATGATGTGAAAGCAAACGCAGTTTATGAAAACTCCAGATTTCTCATGTGTTTGCCATTCCTACGTAATAGTGTTCTTGATACAGTTTTAGGACATGGATTTATTTATGTGAACTGAGTTCCTTTGCTTCTTTTACTAGCATAAAACTTTATTTCTTACTCTCAAATTAAACTGAATATTGTGTTTTTGTGAATTCTTCTGTTTGACTTTAGTATTCATTGAACAATTTATTGAGTATGTCCTATGTTTAATTAAGCCAGGGTATAAAGTTTCTTTCACTTACAAACTACTTACTTGACCTTCTAGGACTCAATTTTTCTGTCCAGTATATTGAAAACTACCTTTTAAGGTTGTTTTGATGATTAAATGAAATCTTACATTAAAGATATGTTAGATAGTAAATCTTACATTAAAGATATGTTGGATAGTAAATGCTAGTATTGCCTCTCCATTTCCCAACCCTTCTCTTACAAATTTCCTGTACAAGGAACTATTACTGCATCTTTAGCAATAAGTGCTCTTGTGATATATGGATAGGGAAAATTAAAAGACAATGTGAAATTAGTGAGTAATTAAATCCAGGGTTAACATGTGTATTATTATAATTGGCTGTCTTGGTGCTAGTCTTATAGACTCTGTCTCCTAGAATGGAATATCATGTCTCAAATTGTAAATTATTTTGTATTAGCCCTCTTAATCTGCCAAAATTTTATTGCAGGAAGATAGCATCTGGGTTTGTACATGTATAAATTCTGTCTATATTCAACCTATCACAAATCAATTACCAGGTATAATTTACAATTTATGTATGATGTATGAAAATTTTAATTAAAATTTTTAATTTTTCTTTTTTCAAAAGGAAATGTTTTTGATACACAGGGTGGGGCAAAAGTAGGTTTACAGTTGTAAGTACATGAAACAGTTTATTCTTGTATTGTTTATTAATTATTGTATTATTTTCCATGAAAACAACTGAAGACCTCCCTTTGCCCCACCCTATACTGGGGGAGTACTTTTTGCAATGTCATTTCAGTACTCTGTCTACATATTTCTGTCTCTGTTGGGAAAGTCCAGGTAATTCATAAATTTTTTTTTTTACTTTTTTAATAGGTTGAATCAAGCATCATTTCAGACACTTCCCAGTGTAAATGTGTGTAATATAGATTGGAAACATTATGTCCTTCTTGGAGATTACTCTTCTTCTGCACAGTTCTATGTTACATTTGCAGTCTTTATTTTCCTGTACTGCATTGCTGCTCTTCTGGTCTATGTTGGTTACATAAACATGTATCGGGACAATCGAAAACTTCCCATGATTGTAAGTAATTACTTTCTTTTTATACAAAAATAATTTATATAAGATAAATATACAGATGTCCTTACACTGGAAATAAAAATTCTTGGCATAAGCTAGTTCAACGTATTTTAACCTGTTTACCATGAGCTTTCTCCTGTTGTCATGTTTAAGCCAATTTTTTTTTTAGCATGTTTGCAGTACTCTTTCTGTACTCCTGGTCTAAATTTCTTAATTTAAAACCTCATCCAGATAATTCAGATAATTCTCTAAGAATTACAGAATTCAGCATTAGTGGCATTCATGAGCTAATTTGGAGACTTTAGATGGTTTTCACCTGGGGAAAATTAAGATATGTGATAGAACATACTAGGTTGTAAGCAGCAGAGAAAATAAATGGAACTGCTATCCATACTAGTAGTCTTATAACTGTGTTACTAATTCTTACCTTTTTTCTCTCTTCTCAAAGACCTGCTTTATGCCTCTACAGTGTCTTATTGAGGTTATTAGTCAGGAATCAGCAGACTACTGCCCGCAAGTCAAATCTAATTTCTTTATTTGTTGTTGTTGTTTGTTTTAATATTTTATTTATTGATTTTAGAAGGGGGGGAGAGAGAGACATCAATTTCTTATTTCACTTATTTATGCATTCATTGGTTGATTCTTGTATGTATCCTAACTGGGGATTGAATCTGCAGTCTTGGCATATCGGGAAGATGCTCTAAAGCAACTGAGCTATCATCCAACAAGGTCCTGATGTTTTGGCTTTTTTTTTAATGTTTTTTTTGGAACATGGCCGCATTCCATCATTTACATATTGTCTATGACTGCTTTCATGCTACAGTGGCGAAGTTAGGTAGTTGTAATACAGATCAAAAATATTCACTCTCTGGCATTTTTCAGGAAAAGTTTGCTGACTCCTGATCTAAATTTCTTAAAACCTGATCCAGATAATTCTATAAGAATTACAGAATTCATCATTAGTGGCATTCTTGAGCTAATTTGGAGGCTTTAGATGGCAACAAGGGTTTGGATTTGAAATCCTAGCACCTTTCTTGGCTTCAGATAACCTCTAATATTTAGTTGGTAGAATCTGCCCTGGATTATTGGTTGAGGATTATTATTGAGAGGTAATCTATAGGTTTAAGCTGAACCTCCACTACAGAAAAATAAGTACAAAGGCAGTATTAGTGTTACCGACTTGAAAGGAGAACAGAAATGTTACTGGTCATCTCTAGTTATTTATGAAGCAAATTATCAAATAAGATAACAGGTTTTATTTATTTACTTATTTATTTTTAAATTTTGCTGCCTGGATCATAAGAATACAAATGGTAAGTAAGGAGTAAAACAATCCTTTTTTTAATCCATATTTATTTTATTTCTTATATCTGAGAAGAGATTCTTAAACCTAATGTTTTCATAAAATATTTCTTGGTTGTTAGGTGCCTTTCAAAAAAATTAGACATTACCTATTTGAAATGCTTAATCAACAAAAATTATATATTAGGAATCTCTAACTTCTGCACTTTAAAGCCTTATCTAAAAAGAAACTATGATGATCAGGTATTTTGATAAAATTCTCCATAATTTAAATTCTAAATGAAGACATTTCTTGCCTTACGTCATTATTTCAACAAATTTTAAGTTAAATTTATTAATGAGTCTCTTATTTCTTATATTTTGCTTGTAAGCTTTAAAACCCTTTTAAGAGGTTTTACACTCTCTTAAAAGTGGCATTCAAATCTATTTTTTGTAGATGGTTTTTCTGTCTAATAAAACTATAAAACTGATCTACTTGCATCATTCAAAAAGTCAAGTAATTTTTCGCCTCAGAGTGATCAAATAGTGGTCCTATAGAGAGAGAATCCAGAATTAGCTCCTTAAGTGGTTTTTATTCATATAGAATTGGGTTGGCCAAAACATTTGTTTTTTTCCATAAGATGGCTCTCATAGCACTTAATTGTCTTTAACCTCATTCAAAACAATTTTGTTAGATTGTATTGTGACAGTTGTCATATCACTGTGCATTTAAAAAAAAAAAACAAAATTGGTGAATTTTTGTGTAGACATTTTAGTATTGAAAATGGAAGAAAATACGTGACATTTTCAGTATATTGTGCTTTATTATTTCAAGAGAGATAAAAATGCAACTGAAAAACAAAAAAAAAAAGATATGCACAGTGTGTGGAGAAGGTGCTGTGACTGATCGAACTTGTCCAAAATGGTTTGCAAGGTTTCATGCTGGAGATACCTTGCTGGATGATGATCCACAGTCAGGTAGACCAGTTGAAGTTGATAGCAGTCAAATCAAGAACAATCAGCATTATACAATGCAGGAGATAGCCAATATCCTCAAAATATCCAAATCAGTAAAGTTATTGGTGAAAATGAAAGATAATGTCTTTTATTTTACAGAAAAAAACTACCCAGATCATTTGGCCAACCCAATATAAAGTAGATGCTTCTTGTCTGTAAAAGTCCAGCTTCTAAATTAAATTTTGAATTCTAATTTTAATTTAAACATATAAATGTAAAAAAGTTTTCTTGAGATACCCAAATTTTTTAATATAGCTAAATATGACATATTATTTTAAAGTACTGTTTGTTAATGAGGATATACTTTTTTAGCAGAGTTCTCAAGCCTCTCTGCTAAGGTGTTTCTAAGACCTTTTCAATTATGATATTTTAAATCAACTTTAGTTCCCTTTTTAAGTAAATGTAGTACTTTTTCAGTGTTAAGTAGCAGGAGTTTAAGGGCTCTAGGCCATTTGGAGAATCAGAAATACTGTAAAACAAAATCAAACAAAGGTAGGTTGTCTCAAATCCTGAACTCTCTTATTAATCTTATCCTTGATTATTGGTAGGACCAGGGCTGCCACAGGCAACTGCAGGTTGTAGACTGCGCAACTCCAGACGTGCATGGTGCATCTTAACTAGAGTTCTGAGTAGGACAAAGGCTCTCTTCAGAGCCCTGCATTTCCCCCACTTCTTACCCTAGGGTTACTTTGTTCATCATTTTGAGAAAAGTTTTTGAAGTCTAAGAATGTTGTGCCTTAAGCCATCAGCAAAGTGGGATTATGTTTATCCTGAGCATAATCAGGATGGAAAAATAGGCATATTTTTAATTACAAATTTGGAAGGAAGAAACCTGAAAATTAAGATGATTTGATATATATTTGTCAAAGCTGTGAACTTTAGTTCAGAGATACCATTTTTAACATATAATAACCTCATATACGCTATTTATCAGTTCTCCAAAAGGCATTGTATTTCTAGCAAGTGTTTAGGCAATGTCTACCTGCCGCAAAAGTATAGCAGCAAAAGGGAAAGGATTTCCTTGTTGCAAAAACTTAAGCCATAATATTTCCATCCTTTTCTCTTTGATCTGCATTTTTTAAGAGGTTCAGTAACAGTGGAGCATTCAAATGCAAAGTACAAATACTTTCCATGTTCCTAATTAATCATATTGTTTTTGGTTCCCTAATCACAAGACATTTATTCAATGTCATCTTGGCCAGGTAGATAAGCTATATGTAACAGAGTTTCTATATTTCATAAGTGATCACTGGTGTTTATCCTAAATAAATAACAAAGAGCTGGCTGGCAAAAGTAGTTAAAAACTAATCAGACTCATTTTAAGAACCAAACACTTCTGTGATAAGCTTCGGAACCCATTCCTGAGCTTGGAGAGAGTTTTGCTGCCGTTGTATACAAACTTATAGCCTTGAGTGTAGCTTAATATATAAAAAAAAATTAAAAGATACAAATTTTACATTATTTCCACTTTGATCATTAAAGGAAGACCAAACAAGTTGGAACTTATAACAAATGCATATTTTAAAAAGTGGCCTTCAGATCTTTGTAACAATACTAGTTGACAAAATTTTAGTTTTCCAACAGAATAGATTAAGAATAATTTTTTCTTTATTCATGTTAGTAAAATAAAAAACTATCCAAAATGTTAAAAGCTTTGGTCCTATTTTTAGAAATGTAAGAAGTAGCAAAGACTTCAGTAGAAAATTACTAGGGTAAGGTATTTTCAGAGAGATTTCTTTCCTTATTATAATGAGCATTCTTAAAATTTTGTGATCATGAATTCAAATAGACAAGCCTTCTGGATATGTGCTTTTCACCATTTCATTGTCTGTATCACAGAGAATTAGATTTAACTGAAGTTAGTTTTGCCAGAACAATATGAGAAAGCAGGAGAAGGGTAAGGGAGCAAAGAGTATATGCAAGGGATATAAGGAAGGACCTTAGACTATAAGTTAAGGAGGGAAATGAGAGCATATGTAAGGCTGAGAGACATTGAACAAGTGGTAAGATCAGATTGCAGGTCTTGATGGGGTCAAGAGGTGTTTGTGAGGTTGGGGTGCCAGAGGGAGGGAGCAGGAAAGAGGAGTGAGGTTACTGAAATAGAGATTAAGGAGGGACAGTTATTGGTGATAGCAGAGTCTAAAGTGAGCAGGGTGTATGAGCATGGGAGTGAGTGGTTCAGGTATGATTGTGTAAGGACTATGTAAAACCCTGATATCCAGTGTAAATATCTTTAACTCCTAAAGAGATGATTAATTCTTATTTAGTATTGTAGCTCAGGATTCGGCTACTGATAATACACAGCAATGTCTATGGTGTTGACTATGCCCTTTTCTATAAATATATCATGAAGACTATTTCTCAGTACCATGGGATACAATGTAATCTCATTTCCTTCATTATAGATTTAGATTTAGTATTTTTAAATTAACTGTTCATTATTAATTCACATTTCTTTTTACTTTAGGACTTTGTTGTTACTCTTGTTGCCACTTTCTTGTGGCTGGTGAGCACTTCAGCGTGGGCTAAAGCTCTTACAGATATTAAAATAGCTACTGGTCACAATATTGTCCAGGAACTCAAACCCTGTCAAAAAGTGACGTGTTATTTTGGCTCTGTGACTAGTATGGGATCCCTAAATGTATCTGTGGTACGTATTCAGTATTTATCAAATATTTTATTTTACTTATTTGAAAAACCTTACTAGTAATTTAAGAAAACAACAGCTTTTAATGATTTCTGGGTGTGTTGGTTTTTCTTTTTAATAAACAGTCAGAATCCTGATCTATATAATCTGTATAACAACGAAGAGAAGTCTGTTAAAATTAGGAAATAGTTTTGAACAAGATCATAATTGAGTCTTTCTTTTCATTGAAATTGACTAGATAAGATTTTTACCTGGAAGGTACTCTGTATGCCAGCATTACACTAAGGATGTTAGACTCATGTTAAATTATCCAACAATCCTAAGAGGAATGTGGGAGGTGGTGTTATTATCTTCATTTTTACAGCTGGGAAACAAATGTAGCTCAGATTATTTCATCCAAGTGGACACAACTAGTAAGCTGGCAAGCCAAGGTTTGAACCACATCTGACTTGAGAGCTCGTTCTGTAATTGGGCTCACTCTGAGTCTGGGAAAATAATATTTTTATGGTTTCTTAAATGACCTAAAAAGTTAGGTCTGTATAAATGCATGTATTCTTCAGTCCTCTATTCTACCAAAACACAGATAAATATATTACTAAATATAATATTAAAGGAGAGAGTATATTGTATTTAGGGAGGCCTCGTGTCTTTTCCAGAAAGTCTTGGGTAAAGTCAGCACTGCCATGTAAACCAATGTAGCCAAATTTTTGCTTTATAACTTTGTAATTGAAAAGTCACTTTTTAAAAATTTATTGATATCTGAGACAGTTTCAGAAATTTTCTGTATACAAATATGCAAAAAAAGATATAAAACATTTGGCCTTCAGAAATATGATAGTTTAAAGCTTCATGTCCCACTCTTCATTTTTTTTATAAATATAAGAATATGTTACATTTCTTGTATTTAGAAAAAACTGTGAAAATAAGGTAGCTTCAGTTTATTCATCTCTGAGACTTTCATCTTGTCAGATTTATAGCTGGGAAGACTAATTTCTTTTGGGTTGACTAATGTGAGATGTGAAATAAAGTTCTGACTCCTTTTCTCTTCTGGCTGTAGCTGTTGGAGTAGAAAAGATGGTAGGTAATAGACGGGTAAAGTGGGGAAATAGGAAATAGAAGACCACTAGTCATGGTTTTATATATTACAGATTTAGAGATTTAGCTTTATTTCATTGAGAATAAGTCATTGTCTATCTGAATTTGATATTGTAAAGTCTTCCTTTTTTATTCCACTTCATATGTAGTTTAAACTTTAAATGAAATAATGGTATACTGCCTGGAAATGTTAACTATTTAAAGGAAAACTAAGATGGCTATGATTTTTAAGAAGTGTTAATGTTAATGTTAAATGTTAAATATTTAAAGGAAATGTTAAATATTTAAAGGAAAACTAAGATGGCTATGATTTTTAAGAAGATATTAGACCTTCATGTTTATTTTTCTATTTCTTAGATCTTCGGCTTTCTGAATATGATACTTTGGGGAGGAAATGCATGGTTTGTGTACAAGGAGACCAGCTTACACAGTCCATCAAATACTTCCGCTTCCCACAACCAAGGAGGTATTCCACCTCCTTCCGGAATATAATTACAGGGAGAAGTACACTGTATGAAATGTACATCTATATTATGACCTGTTGCCAACATCTTGAGACACATTATTTGTTTCTAATAAATGTAATGACTTTTTCAGTAAATTGGTGGGTTTAAAATTTTGCTGTTTTTTTTTTTTTACATAAAGCCTGTGCCTTTCCTAGCAATTTAAGATGTAAATGTATTCTCACATGTAAATTTGAAAATTCAGGGACCTATTATGAGGTGATATATTTTTAAATGAACATTAATTTCTTCACTAGGTTGTTTACACCTTAAGCCTTGAAATATATGTTCATTCAGAAAAGAGTTATATTATCATATTATAATAGGAAGAAAATCTCTATTTGGAATATACACTACTGTCAGTTTGTACAGATCATACAGCTATGACCTATCTGGTTAAGAAAGTCTTGATTACATAAATCATATTTAGAAATAAACATTTAGTTCAGAATTTCAGAATTGATATCTGAACATTGTTTATATGTTATGAAAGCATTTAATTGCAAAGACTGTGTTTTACTTCTGTTTTTCTAAGTGACCTTCAGTACTTAATAGGTATGCTAAAGTGTTTTGGGAGTGGGGGTTGAAAGTTTCTAATAGATTTATAGTTAATTTAGTAATTCTGTCACATTAGATGTAAGCTTCCATTATACTGAGTGTTTAATATAATAGACTTGCTATATCAGAAGAAATAACATGGTTCCACTAGATACTTTGATGTGTACGGGCATTACTGTTAGTGATTATTTGTTTGCTCTCCTTGGTTGCTCATACCACTTAAGTGCAGGATGAGACCTGTTCTCTTTGAAAGGATAAAATAACCCACGGTTTTGTTTTGTTTTGTTTGCAGACCCTACTCATAAGTTTAAAAAAATAAGATTGCCTTTTACTTTTGGAACATTTTAACACTTAGTTTCAATGAAGTTGCTATTTTGAATTTAGCATTGATATTGTGAAAATAAATGCAACTCAGATTTCGTGTTTCTTAATGTTCATTCTTATTTCACAAATGAATGATTAAGGAATTGTGCATCATAAACAAGGAACCTTTGATATTTTTTAATCTGATTGTTATTGAGGTTGGTGATCTTCCTTCATATTTATTGGCCACTTAGGTTTATCCTATTCTTTATTACCTGCTCATCTTCATGGTTTGTGCTTTTTGTGTCTTTAGGTATATTCTGAATTCAGGGCTTATTCACATTCTGTTTCTTAATCTTTTTGTTATACAGGGCCAGATTTCCTATTCTGACCAGTTGATTGTTTATTTGTGAAGCACATCTTGGTATTGCCTTATTTTTGTTGATTTTATTCATGACAAGAATTGTCAGTATGAGAATATATCTTTTATGCAACCAACTAAATAAAGAAGTTAAAAGAAAGAGTGCACTGATTGTTCTATTACAAAGAAACCTTCATCTTAAAGGTATGAACAAGGCAAAATGGAATTAATTTCCAAAGCAAGAAATAGAATATCACACTAGTTTTTAAAAAATATTTAGCAAGGATCACTTCTTGGCCTTTTGGCTAAGATCAAGTGTAAAAATATTTAGTAAGGAATAAAGAGACAAAAAGTACTTTGGAGACCCTGGTCATATCCTTTTTTCTTTTTAATCTCATCTTAACAATGTTCGTTTATAATTTTCAGGTTAAGTTTTCTTTATAAGCCTTTTCTAGTTGACCTAATTCACTTAGGCACAGAACTTCTTGATTGTGTATACTAGGGAGTAAAACTGAAATTTAATCTTGGCTTTACCATGTTCTATCTAATTAACCTTGGGCAAGGTACTTACTTCTGTGTGCCTCAATTTGCTTATTTCAAAAATGGGAATAAGGCCCTGGCTGGGGTGGCTTGGTGGATTGAGCGCCAGCCTGCGAACCAAAGGGTTGCAGGTTTGATTCCCAGTCAGAGCACGTGCCTTGGTTGTGGGCCAGGTTCCAGGTGGGGGTTGCACAAGAGGCAACCACACATTGATGTTTATGTCCCTCTCTTTCTCCCTCTCCATCTAAAAATAAATAAATCTTCTTAAAAAATGGGAATACGAATATTGCTGACCTAAGAGTATTTGAAGATGAAGTGAGTTAATAAATGTAAAATCCTTAGAAACTGTTGAGCATATAGCAGGTTGTTTGTAAATGTTAACTAAGATTACTAAGTTGATAGCATCTAGTATACAGACTTTTAACCTGGAGTCCATTGGGCTGGACAGGGGAAGGGTGGTAGTCTTGGACAGAAAGGCAAGGTAAGCTTAAGGATTACATGGGCCTCCCTTTATATTCCCCAAAGAGTCTGGGATATTTTGGTGTTTATTTTGGTATTTGTTTTTCCATTTGTGATAGATACACATAAAGTTAATGATGTTAAAAGTTAAACTAGCCCTGACTGGTGTGGCTCAGTTGGGCATTGTCTTGTGCACCATAAAGGTCGCTTGTTCAATCTGGTCAGGGCACACACCTAAATTTCAGGTTCAGTCCCTGGTTGGGGCACATCAGTGTTTCTCTCCTGCTCTTCCTTCCTCCCTTCCCCTCTCTCTAAAAGTAAATTAAAAAATTTTTTAAGTTAACTGCTATTGAGATTACAGTATGTCTAGAACGGAGTCCATTTTGTTGCCTTTCTCTCATTTTGAGTCAACATTACAGGACTAAGCAATTTCCAGCACAGAACAAAGCAATAAAAGCTTTGAACTTACCAGGTGACAGATTATAAAGAATTGTTTATAAACAGCATCATTAGTAATGTCTTTCTGAAATGATGTTAGTTGGATAACTATATGTACCTGCTGTAAATGTTAGAGACAATATTGCCTGTTAGGTACTTTATGTGTTACAGTTAATTTTTAAATTTATGTAGTATTTCAGATAGGTAAGTATAAAGTCTTACCACTAGGTTGAACAAATAACATTTGGGGGCTTCTTGTGTCAGATTTGCTTTGGTTTTGTCTTTTTAAGGAAATAAAACATTACAGGTACCACCTCTTCCTTACTGAAGTATAGTTAGAGTTTTCTCACCTTTCACTATTTCACAAATAGCACTGAAATAAACATTTTTGAGAAATGTGTGAAGGCTTCTCTAGGACATCACCGGAAGTACAACTATTGGAGTGCAAGATACATTTCACTTGTAACTTGGGTATTACAGAATTGTTCAATAAAGTGCTTATACCAGTTTACTCTCCCACCAACAACACGTGAGTCCCTGTTGCCCTGTATCCTTGCCAGTACTTGATGTTACTGCACTGTTGCTAATCTTCTGGGTTTGAAATAGTGTTGATGTTTTTAAATTTATATTTCTCTGGTTGCTATTCAGGTTGCTGATCTCTCTCTCTGTTTATTGGCCACTTAGGTTTCTCCTATTCTGTACTGCCTGTTCATCTTCATGGTTGGTTGTGCTTTTTGTGTCTCAAAAAATCCTTCTTAATGTCATAAAAATATGCATCTCTGTGTTCTTCTGAATATGTTAGTTTTGCTTTTTACTTTTAGGTCTTTAAGCCAGTGGATGTGGGAATGTAGAAAGCTGACAGAATGATCTGCAGTTGGGTTTCTAGGCAAGGAAGTAGGAAATACTGACATGAGATTAGAGTAGTAGGGGAAAAAATGGAACCAGAGAGATGGGGAAGGAGACTGACCAACCAACAATTTCTGATAAATTCAAAGAACAGGCACAGTGGGAATTATCAGAATAAGAGAATTGAAAATATGGCTGATTGCGATCAGAAAGAATTCCAAGGGGCAATTGGGATAAAAAGTGTAGAGTGTGGTTATGGAGGTGAGTGAATAAAGTAATGGAGACAAGAAGAGCAGAGTGCTCCCCAGGTTCTTGAATATGATAGTGTGATTAAGGCCCTATTCATTTATCTGAGATCTTTACTAGGGTCACAATGTACAGCTTCCATCTCATTCTTGAGGTGGATCAATAGATGCTCTAAAAAGACAAATGTACATAAATGTACTCTTTCTTGAAACAATCTAGCAATGGTTAGAATAGCCTTTATATTCCTCATATAGAAGAATGGCTTGAAACTCCTTTCTGTAACTACAGACAAAGTTAGTGTTTCATGTCTGTCCAGAAGTAAAGGATCTCTGTGTGATACTTTTTGTCAATATAAAGCAATGCTACTCAAACTTTAATGTGCATACAAATCACCTGAGGAATGTGTTAAAATGCAGATTCTGGTTCAGTAGGTCCAGAGTGAGGCCTAAAATTCTACATTTCTCCTGACTCCAAAGTGATGGGGATGACTGCTAATCAGTGGATGAATCAGATTAAATATTTTCCTCTCTAGCCCTGGCTGGTGTGGCTCAGTAGATTGAGTGCCAGCCTATGAACCAAAAGGTAGCCTGCTCAATTCGCAGTCTAGAGCACATGCCTGGGTTGCAGGCTGGGTCCCCAGTAGGAGACATATAAGAGGCAATCACACATTGATGTTTTTCTCCCTCTCTCCCCCCCTTCCCCTCTAAAAATAAATAAACCTTTATAAAATATTTTTCCTCTCTAAAAACATAATCAGTAAAAGCACAGCCCATTTGGAAGTAATCTTGCCAAAAGGAAATACAGCTTCAGCAGAACCAATGATGAATTTGTCATTTTGATTTCTGGGATTGTGATGATGGCAAATGGAGTGTGGTAAATAACCAGAGATCAACAGGTTATGATGCAATTGAAATGGAAACAATGAGTTAGTTTATACCTACTACAATAAGTGAATTTAGCAAAATGGTTGCATACATGATCAATATGTGATCAATTAGTTCTATATGATATATTAAAATGGCATCAAAAATAACTACTTAGAGATAAATCTAACAAAATGTACAGAACTTGTATACTGAAAACTACAAAACAGTGCTAAGTTAAACCTCTATAAACGGAGAGCTGTACTATTTTCATGAGCCAGAAAACTCAGTATTAAAATGTCAGTTTTTCCCAAATTGATCTCTAGATTCAATAAAATTCCAATAAGAACCCCAATAGGCTTTTTTAAAAGAACTGACAAGCTGATTTTTAAAAGGAAATGCAAAAGGCCTCTAATAGCCGAAACAATTGGAAAAAGTTGCAGGACTAACACTGACTTCAAGACAAAGCTACAGTAATGAGACTGCAGTATTAGCATCAAGATAGACAAATGGGTCAGTGGAACAAAATATGTGAAAATTAGCTCACACCTATATGGTTAACTTATTTTTGTACAAAGTTATATAGGCAGTTTGATTGAAGAAACAGCTTTTTAAGAAATGGTGTTGGAACCATTATATATAACCAGATACCAAAAAAACAAAAACCTTTGATCAATTCCTTGGCACTATAGAAAAATCAACTCAAAATGGTACATACTTCAGCCCTGGCCTGGAGGCTTAGTAAGTTGGAGCATCTACCACACTCTAAGGTTGCAGGTTCAGTTCCCAGTTAGGGCACATACCTAGAATGCAGGTTCAATCCCTATTTGGGGCACCTATGGGAGGCAATTGATCAATGTTTCTCTCTTTTCCTCCTTACAATCAATAAATATATCCTTGGGTGAGAATTAAAAGAAAATGGAGCATGGTTCAAAATGTAAAACCTAAAAATATAAAAACTTCTAGACACGGAAAAGATATTTATGGCTGTGGGTTATGTAAAGATTTCACAGATATATAACAAAACCACAATCCCTAAGGAAAACTTGATAAATTGGAATTCCAAAAAATTGTCTGTTCTTTGAAAGACTAAATGAAATGACATAGTGCACTTGTACTTACACCATCTAAAGAACTGAAAACTCAGAAAAATGTACTAAAAGTTGACAAAAGTTGAATAGCTACTTTACCTGAGATGCAAATAAGCACATAAAAAACCTCCACATTTGCCATTACAGAAATGCAAATTAGAACCACAATGAAATACACTACCTATTAGAATGGCTAAAATGAAAGACTGACGGTGCCAACTTTTATTTTAATCTTTTTTAAATTTACTTTTTTTTATTCAGGTACAGTTGTCCCCATTTTCCCCCACCATTCCCCACCACCCCAGCCATCTCCACCTCCCACCCTCAATCCTACTACCCTTTGGCTTTGTCCATGTGTCCTTTATACATGTTCCTTGACAATCCCCCTAATCCTCCCAATATCCCTTCCTATTTCCTCTCTGGTTACTGTCAGTTCTTAATTTCAATGTTTCTGCTTATATTTTGCTTGCTTGTTTTGATTGTTAGGTTCCACTTATAGGTGAGATCATGTGGTTTTTGTCTTTCACTTCCTGGCTTATCTCCAAGGAGGACATACAGAGGGCCCAGAGACACATGAAAAGATGCTCAGCATCACTAGTCATTAGAGAGATGCGAATTAAAGCACAATGAGATACCACTTCACACCAGTCAGAATGGCCATCATAATTTACTTTTTATATTTGCATCCTCCCACACCTTCCTCTTAGGCAGCCATCAGCTTGTTCTCTATATCAGTCTGTTTCATTTTTGTTTATTTTTTTTACATGCCACAAATAAGTGAGATCATATGGTATTTGTCTATCTTTATCTAACATTTCATTTAGCATTAATAGCCTCTGGATCCATCCATGTTGGCAAGATGTCATTCTTTTTTATTGCTGAATAATATTCCATTATGTATATGTACCACATCTTATTTATTCATTCATCTATTGATGAACATCTAGGTTGCCTCCATATCTTGGCTACTGTAAATAATGCTGCAGTGAACATAGGGGTGCGTATATCTTTTCAAATTGGTGGTTTTGTTTTATTCAGATAAATAGAAGTGGAATTCCTGGGTTGTATGGCAGCTATATTTTTAATCTTTTGAGGAACCTCCATACTGTTTTCTATAGTGCCTGCACTAATTTACAATCCCACCAACAGTATATGAGGATTCCCTTTTCTCCACATCCTCTCCAACACTTGTTTGTTGATACACTGATAGCCATTCTGGCAAATGAGAGGTAATAATATCTTGTGGTTCTAATTTGCATTTCCTTGATGATTAATGATGTTGCACATTTTTTTTATGTCTTTTGGCCATCTGTATATGCTCTTGGGAGAAATGTCCATTCAGGTCCTCTGCCCATTTTTTTAACTGGATTGTTTGGGTTTTTTAGTGCTTCATTGTATGAGTTTAGTATATATTTTGGATATTAACCCTTTATCAGATGTTTGATAAAGGGTTATCATTTGTAGATATCTTCTTCTGTTCTATAGGTTGTCTTTTCATTTTGTTGATGGTTTCCTTTGCTGTGCAAAAACTTTGTAGTTTGATATAGTCCCATTTGTTTATTTTTTCCTTTGTGTCCCTGGTCAAGGAGGTATATCCAAAAAGATATTGTTACCAGTAGTGTTCAAAGAGTTTACTGCCCCTGTTTATTGTTTCAGGTCTAACATTTAAGTCTTTAATCCATTTTGAATTTATTTTTGTACATGGTGTAAGAAAGTGATTCATTCCTTCTCTCTCTCTCTCTCTCTCTCTCTCTCTCTCTCTCTCTCTCTGCCCCCCCTCCTCCCCCTCCCCCTCTCTGTCTCCGTCTCTCTTTGTATTGGTCCAGTTTTGCCAACACCACTTACTGAAGACACTGTTTTTACCTTGTATATCCTTGCCTCCTTTGAAAGGAGCAGAAACTGTAAAGAAATAATGGCTGAGCCATTGTCGATGTGGCTCAACTAGTTGGAGCATCATCCCACAGACCAAAGGATCTGTGGTTTTGACTCCCAGTCAGAGCACATGCTCAGGTTGTGGTTTGATCCCTGGTTGGGGCACATTTGAGAAGGCAACCAATTGATGTCTCTCTCTCAAATCAATAGGTCTCTTTCTTTCCCTCTTTCTAAAAGCAATAAAAAAGAAGTCCTCAGGTGAGAAGAAAGACTAAAAACTTTTCTAACCTGGGGAAGGAAACAGACATCTAGGTCCAAAAAGCAGAGAGTTCCAAACAAGATGAAATGAAAGAGGCCCACACCAAGACCTATTGTAGGTAAAATGGCAAAAGTTAAGGACAAAGCAGCAATCTTGAAGGAAGCAAGAGAAAAATGAGTTACATAGGAAATGAGTTACAAAGGAAACCCTATAAGGCTATCAGCTGATTTCTCAGCAGCAGCTTTACAGGCCAGAAGGGAGTGGCAGGACATCTTTAAAGTGCTGAAAGAAAGGAACCTACAACCTAGAATACCCAGCAAGTGTATTCAGAATTGAAGGTGAAATAAAGAGTTTCCTGGACAAGCAAAAACTAATAAAAGACTTCATCACCACTAAACCAAGTTTACAAGAAATGTTAAAGGGTCATTTTTAAGTAGAAAGGGGGGGCATACATAGAAATATGAAAACATAAGAAACAGAAAAATCTTACAACTAAAGCCAAATATTCAATAAATTCCACAAATCAGACTTTTTAAAAGCTACTATAAAGGTTTAAAGAGAAAGTATCAACTCAAACTACAGTAAGTAGTTAGGAGATAAACAACAGATACTCCCCCCCATCAAAAACATAAAGCATATATGGGGGGAGTAAAAATGTAGTCTGTGTAGAATATGTTTGAACTTAAATGCCTATCAGCTTAAACTGCTATAGATGAAAATGATATACATAAACCTGATGGTAACCATGAACCAAAAAACCTAAGGAAGATAATGCAAAGAACGGAGAGAAAGGAACTCAAACAAACTCTAAAGAAAAATAGCAAATAACGAAGAGATCAAGAAAAGAAAACAGGAGAACTATAAAACAACCAAAAAGCAATGAATGAAGTGGCAATACTTATCAATAATGACTTTAAATGTAAATGGATTAAATGCTCCAATGAAAAGACATCAGCTGAGTGGATTTAAAACATGACCATTTATATGCTGCTTACTAGAAACTTCAAAGGACACATACAGACTGCAAGTGAAGGGATGGAAAAAGATATGTAAATAGAAATGAAAAGAAAGCTGGATTAACAATACTCATAACAGACAAAATAGACTTGAAAAAGGAGGATATAACCATAAATATCTACACACCCAACGTAGGAGCACCTAACAATACAGTATAGAGCAATTGTTAATGGACAGAAAGGGAGAAATCCACAGTAATACAACTAGTTGTTGGTATGATGAGTGATGTTTTCCTTGAAACCTGAATGTTTGGGGTATTATGTTAGGAGACTCTGGGAATTACTTAAGCCTTCTGTTTTAGCAGGCTGCTTCTGAGTCCACTCCAAGAGAGAGGGGGAGGGCTGCCTTTTTATAGCCAAATGTGGATGGAACTGTAGGTTCTTCATTAGCCATTGCTAGTGTGGGTGTGTGGTGGGACCTCAGTTTTTTGTGTGGTGTTTGGCTGAAGTAGAATGATTATTGTCTGAAAGGGTTTTTGTTTGTGGTTTGTTTTTGCTAGACTCTCCCTTTTTAAGTTTTTTTAAAAAATTTTAAACATTTTATTTATTTATCTTTAGAGGGGAAGGGAAGGAGAGAGAGAGAGAGGGAGAGAAACATTGATGTATAGTTGCCAGGAACTAGCCTGCAACCCAGGCATGTGCCTTGACTGGGAATCAAACTGGGATCGTTTGGTTCACAGGCCCATGCTCAATCCACTGAGCTACACCAGCCAGGGGTAGACTCTCCCTTTTCTTGTTCTTTAACTCAAAAGAGCCAGGTTTGTTGGGTTTTGTTTTTGTTTTGGCGGGGAGTGGGTCTGCACCTATTGGTGTTTCCAGATTGCCAGCTTCTTCAACTTCAAGTCTGAAATTTATGAGGTAAAAAGTAAATCCAGAGAATTCACTCGGTGTTGTGTGTCCCTTGGGTCCCATGGTTCCTAGCCAGTCTTTCTTCATCTCTCTACCTTTCAGAAACTTTTGTTTGTTTTATATATAATGTCCCACTTTTGCAGTTGTACTTAATGAGAGAAACAGGGAAAGTACATCTACTCCATCTTTTAGGAAGAAGAATCTCTCCTTATTTTCTTATTTGCCAAACTACATTTTTAGTTAATGAGGAAAGGGAAGACTTAGTAGAGAAAATGTATTGTTATCTCCCTTTTTGTCATTGTTTTCCTCCTGCTTAGTACAATGACCAGAAGTGCTAAAATCATCAAAGTATAAAAGTTGTTCTGACACAAGTTTTTCCCTTTCCAGGAACTCAAACCCAAATGGTCACTTTATAATTTCATTTTAAGATAGAGGTTGTGTTGATGCCCCTGGTTTTACCTATAACCTGAGAGGAAATAATTGGACATTTTAAAAATCATTTCATTAGAGATAAAACTCTCACTCTAATGGGACCAGAAATGTAGCAAGTTTGAGAGTGGAAGTAACATTCACTCTAGTTCCAAAGCAGAAGTAAATCTGGATTTTCTATTCAGTTTTTCCCCTGCTGAATCATGTTACTTCTAGTAACAGTTTCTTTTGTTGGGATTTTCAGGAAGACAATAGAGTGGAACCTCAGTTCTCGAACTTCATTCATTCTGGGAAACTGTTCAAGAAGTGATTTGTTCGAAAACCAAATCTCCTTTGCTGCCTGAGACAGATGACTGATCACATAGGTATCAGCACGAAAGATTGTCACGTAGAGAATCGAGACCTGAAGTTTTGTTAACACAACTGAGATATTTTTTCTATGAACAGCTTGGTCAAGAACTGAATTGTTTGAGAACCAAGACATTCAAGAACCAAGGTTTGACTATATAAACTTATGTCAGCAAGGAATAGATTTGGTTGCAAATAACAAAAAGTCCTTTAGTAGTTTAGGTAGAGGTTTATCTGTATCATGCAGCCAAATGCTTTAACCTCTGAAAAAGTAAATTGTGAATAAATGAATCAGTGCACAAACCTCATGTATGTACAGCCTCTTCACATACACAGACACAAGATCAACTCTGTCAAATGCTGCTGAGAAATTAAATAAGGACTGAGAATTAACCATTGCATTTAACAATTTGAAGTTTATTGTCCTTGACAAGGGCTACTTCAGTGGAATTCTGGGAACAACAGCCTAATTCAAGGAGTAACAGAATGATATGCAGTGAGAGAGTGAAACAAGCAAGTGTGAATGGTTCATGTTTTGCTGTAAACAAGAGTAGAGACTGGAAGGGCTGAAGGCTGACAGAGGTCAAGGGAGGAATATTTGTGTACTTAAGATTTAAGCTATTACAGCATTATTTTTAAGCTGAGAGTATTGATTCACTTTAGGATGGAAAAAATGATAATGCAAGGAGAGGAGGGATGATTGCAAAGCTGAGTCCTAGAAACTGAGAGAGGAAGGGATCTGGTACCCAAAAGGAAATGTTGATATTGGTAAAAGCAAAAACACAGTTTATCCATTATGTTAGAGAAAAGCAAATTTTTAAAGATTTGTTGATAGATGTGATGGTACTTAGACTAAGGAAGTTCTCTTCAATTGCTCCTGTATTCTTGGTGAAATAAGCAAGGCCGTAAACAGAATGAGTAGAGATGAAGTGTATGTCGAGTTTTGAACAGAGAAGAGAACATATGAAATGGAATACATAAAAGTGAAATAACATTTTACTGGAGGTCCTAACCTACATAATAAAACAAGAAAAAGGTCAAACTTTAGAAAGCAAAAAACTAAACTGTTATTAACACATAATATATGTCCATATAGAAAATCCAAAATTATATACTAATACTAGAATTACTGAGTTTAGAAAGATAGCTAAATATAAGATCAATGTATAAAAACTGCCATTCTATACAAGAATAACAGTTGTAAAACTTAAGAAAATACATTATCTAAAGTAACAATGATTAGGAAGCAATAGATAAAGATAATAGAATATATAATATTGTTTCTAAAAAAACTATAAAACTCTGATTTATAGATTTAACTGAATTCCAATCAAAATTCTAAAGTTTTGTAAAACTTTGACAAGCTGATTCTTATGTTATAGATTCTTATGTTATGGAAGAGCAAAATCCCCCAAATAACCAAGACACACCTAGTAGTGGGGGAATATGCCTTTAATATGGAACATGTAGGGGCAACAAACTGACCAATGGAATAAAAGAAACATTTAAGAAAGAAACCTATGCAAATATGTAAATTTGAAACATGACATAGGTGGTATTGCAGATGCAATGCCTAGAAAGTGCCTAGCACATAATAGGTGTTCGTATATTTATTGAATTACTTTGAGATAAATAAATTAGTAAAAAAAGTAATCTCTTTAATTCTTTATGCTGAGATAATTTCATATCCATGTTTTAAGAAAGAACTAGGTTCCTTCCTCAGACTATAATTAAAATAAATTTTAGATCATTAAAAACCTAAATGTGAAAGGTAAAACTTTAAAATTTTGAAAAGACTATGGAACAATGTGTGGACTTTAGGGTAAGGAAGGATTTCTTAGACAAAAAAATTGCTCATTATAAATGAGATAAGGACAAGTTCAGCTATATTAAAGTGAAAATGAATGAATTATATTTACATGAAACAACACGCATATCTCAGAAACCTAAGTTAAAAGAACAAATTACAGAAGACTGCAATATAAATAATTTTACTAAGCTCAAAAAGAAGTGAAGCAAACTACTGTATGGGTATACTTTGACATTTGGTAAAAAAAAAAAAAAAAGAAAATTTCTTAAAAAGCAAGAGAATGATATAAAATTCAAAACATGTTTTCTTTGGAGGGAGAAAGAGGATTGGGAGCAAGGAAGAGCATATGGGGGTTCAACAGCACTGGTAATGTCCTAGCTCATAATTTGGGTGGTAGGTTTGTGTGTATTATAAATCTGTTGTTATACTTCATTATGAAAGATGGTGCATAGACTTTTGGGGATGTATCAAATATTACATAACAAAAACACTTAAGGGAGGAAAAAACAAAGTAAAAATGCATGGTAAAATATGCCAGATGAGACCTGGAGACAACTGCTGTGAATGGAGGCAATGCTCATCTATGGCTCTTCTCAGCTTAACTCATTGTTTACTGTATACAGTAATAAACACAAATCCTAGCTCATTGTTTACTGTCTAATCAACACTGTTGGTTCATCATGCACCATTCTGCTCCCTACATCTACCACATTGTTCAAGGCAAGGTACTGACTGTCCTCCTATTGCTGTCCTGCATGTATTCTGTCTCACCTCCATGACAGCTTCTTCATTACTACCAAAACCACTCTTGTCCCTGGCATTAGGGTTGAGTTACAGTGTTTTTCTCTGGCTGCCCTAGAGACAGCCGAACTTAGTTCTGCCTTCTCCTCCTTCATATATACACATATTTCCTTCTCTATGGGTTGAATTCTGCCTTCAGTAGCAAAGAATCACAATCACTCTGGTTCCCACCCTTCCCCCCCTTCAAAAAATATACCCATTGTAATTTACTTTGGAGAAAAAAGGAAAATTCCTTACTTACACATATGTGTGAAATTTTGGTTGCAGTTAATTATGCTACACAGCTGGGACGATTAGCTGATTTACTAGAAGAAACATGGAACAGAAAGAAGAAAGTTTTGTAGTGGTTTGTTCAGCTAGTCATCATCCTCTTTAAAGTTGTGACTTTGGGTTTTTTAAGTAAAGAATATGTTTTCATACTCCCCATAATTATTTAAAAATGTAACTACAGTACTATAAGAATTCATATATGCAACAAATATTTATTTACTTTGTGCCATGGATACATCAGTGAGCAAAGCAGATAAAGTGCTTCATGGTGTTTACATTCTAGAAGGAGAAACAAACAATAAAGAATACACGTAATTTCAGTAAGTTTTTTTATATGTGTATAATATTTTGTGACAAATAAAAGAAAAACAAGGTTCAAGAATTTGAGGGAGGTTTTGAGAGACTGAAATGTTGAGTAGATAGTTAAAACAGGACTGTTTGAGAATTTTTTTTTTAAATCTTGTACTGGCTAGTGTGGCTCAGTAGATTGAGTGCCAGCCTGCCAACCAAAGGGTAGCTGGTTCAATTCCCAATCAGGGCACATGCCTGGGTTGCAGGCCAAGTCCCCTGCGAGAGGCAACCACGCATTGATATTTCTCTCCTCTTTCTCTCTCCTTTCCCCTCTGTCTAAAAACTAAAATATTTAAAAATAAATAAATAAATAAATAAATAAATAAAATCTTTACCCAAGGATACATCCATGGACTTTTTTTTTGTAAGATTTTATTCATTTTTAAAAGAGGGGAAGAGAGAGAGGAAGAGAGGGAAAGAAACATCAATGTGAGAGAGAAACATCAATTGGTTGCCTCTGGTACGCACCCCCCACCTGGGACTAAACCCACAACCCAGAATTGTGCCCTGACCAGAACCAAACGGGACTTGAACCAACAACCTTTTGCTTTTCCAGACCAACATCCAACCAACTGAGCCACACCAGTCATGGCTATCCATTGACTTTAGAGAGAGAGAAAGAGGGAAGCTGAACATGAGACAGGAAAGACAGGAAACAAGAGAACAACTGGAATCTGTGATGCCGAACCAGAATACATACACACACACACACACAACCCTACCCTGCCCCCTTCTCTTTCTGCTTCCCACCTCAACTGCTCAGGTGAACTGTAGAGCAGCAGCCTTGCCCTTTACTGCAGAGCTGCATGTGCCTCAGGGGAGATGAAGGATATCTGGCAGCTGGCCCTCATCAACCAAATGAGACAGCAGATCAGTGATGACACACATGAATTGCAGCAGCACTTGGCACTGTAGTCCTCTTTCACAGCATTCTGGTTGCTGTTTCACTGCTGCCTTCCAAATATCACACCAAGTTCTCTTGAGACCATTGCCAAGAGGAAGAGATGGGGATTCTGGGACATGTAGTTCAAACTAAATTCACACACTTCAAAATCACAGTGAGAAAGAGCAAGAAAGCCAGTGTTGCCAGACCAGGGTGAGCATGGAGGAAAGCAGTAAAGGATGAAATCAGAGAGGTGTGTTGGGATCCAGGTCATCAGGAGCTTTATAGGCCTCTGTAAGGACTTGGGCTTTTTACCCTTAGTGAAATGAGGACCCCATTGCAGGGTTTTGAGCTGAGGAGTAATTGTTACTTCTAAAAGGAATAACTAAGCAGTTTATTAATGGCATAGTACAATAGCTAGCCCTGAAATATATCATCTTATAAACAATGACAATAAAAGGAAATGTCAGAAGTCAATGGATCGTGGAAGCATCATTCAATAATCAGTAGTGAGAAAACTGAACTTGTAGGGAAAAGCAAGTTAGATTTTCATACAATTCCCCAAAGTAAATTTAGATTGATTAAATAAGTAAATGCATAATATTTAAAGTAGAAACACAAATGGTTAATAACCTTTCTGGAAAATAATTTTATCCAACAAATATTGATTAAATATCTGCTAAGTGCTAGGCACTCTGTTATATGCAGGGGATACAAACATGATGAATGTTCCATTTCTGTGGTTAAAGAGTCCATATTCTGCTAAACTATTTTGCAACATATACCTAGAGTCTTGAAATTACAAAAGGTTAAATATTTTCTCACTATAGAGTCAGGTGTATAAAAATGTAACTTCCTGTTTATTATAACTCATATCCACTTTGAGGCTTTATTAATATAATATCAGATAAATTCTTGTTAAATTTGTTTCATATTAAACTCAGTTACTTCATTTTTTTCACTCTTCCTCTTCAATGTTGCATTTAGGTTCTGGGGAGCTTGCACTTCATCATAGCCCTGAAAGGTGCCACTTGTCCCTAATGGCCTCATCCCCCATCTGGTCTTGGAGAAGACCACTATACCCCCATATCAAATACACTGACACATTCCTGGGGCCAGTAATTAGTCCTGAGAGCTTGGTCTTCCTCAGTCTCATCTCACTCCCAGGTTCTCCACAGGTCTGCTGCCTGCTCTCAGCCATTTTCCCACTCGTTTCTGGATGTTTCTGCACTGCTCAGAAGCATGAGAGACTGAAAACTATCCCAGGCTCCCTCTGCCCACACAACCATACAACATTTCCATCCCACAGCCCCACCCAGGGAGCAGACAAAGGCGCTCTCTGCTCTCAGATCCTCAAAACTGTCTGGAACTCTGCTGCCTCTCATCCACATGTCACCATCAGGGTGTCAAACAAAGCTTCCCCCTCTTCCTGGAGACATTTGGGAGCATCAATTTCTGTTCTCCTTTTCCCTAGCCCTGGATTTCTTATTCTGGTTTATTTTCACAAGGACATTTTTAAAAATATTTTATTTATTTATTTTTAGAGAGAGAGGAAGGAAGGGAGAAAGAGGGAGAAAAACATTGACATGTGAGAGAAACATTAAACAGTTGTCTCTCACATGGCCTCAGCAAGGGACCTGGCCCACAACCTAGGCATATGCCCTGAATTGCAATCAAACCAGGGACTTTTCAGTTTGCAGGACAATGCCCAATCCAGTGAGCAATCCAGTGAGCAACACCAGCCAGAGCTGGAAAATTTTTTTAATGCCAATACCTAGAACCAGTATGCGGGGAGGCAGGGGGTACTCTTTAAACCTTTTCTCTACCAAATCTGCAAAAATATATTTTGAATATATGGTACCTGAGCATTAACTCATTTGATTCCCTCTACATTTCTCTGGAAACAACCTACCAAGTACGGTGTCCTGATTTGTTGGGCTGGTCAAATACCTTTAAAATATATGGCACTGATAATTAGAACTGGTTAAGATTCCGATTTTTCCTGCTACCGTGAAGATATTTATACCTTTGTCTCTGGTAATGCCACTTTGAGTATCTTTTTTTTTTTTTTAACATTTTGTTTATTTATCTTTAGAGGGGAAGGGAAGGAGAGAGGGAGAGAAGGAGAGAAACATCAATGTATGATTGCCTCTCGTGCATCCCCTGCCGGGAACTGGCCCACAACCCAGGCATGTGCCCTGACTGGGAGTCGAACCATAATCCCTTGGTTCACAGGCCTGCACTCAATCCACTGAGCTACACCAGCCAGGGCTACTTTGAGTATCTTAAAAGAAATGATTAGTGATGTGGTTTCTACTCTTCCCTACCTAACAAGAGGAAAGTTTTTGGTTTGGCCCAGAATGAAGCTCTGAAATAAAAAGTAGGTAAGATTACTTGTGGGTTAAAGAAGTACCTTATAGATTTTATTTCTTGCAAGATATCCATGTAATACTAGCCTAACTGCCTATCTTAGTTTCTAGGCAACATCCCCAAAATGGGATAGAGCCTATTCATTTCCAACCAAATATTAATTCCTCCTCTTTATCTAAAATTTACAGAACTCTATTTGCCTTTTCCCACTCAACTAAATGACTGTGTTTTCCAGTCTCTCTTGTAGCTACGTGTAGCTTGATGGCTAAGTTCTGGCAAATAGAAGGAAAACTGGTTGTTGTGTGAGACTCTACAGGCTCATAGAAATCCAATCGTAAATAAAACTCCTACAACAAAAATCATGCTAAGTAGGAAAACATTGGAAGTTTGCCTTTGCAGACCAGGAACAAAGTAAAGGTGCCTGCTCTCATCATTTCTATTCAGCGCTTTATAGAGATCCTGTGCAACACAAGAAGTCAAGAAAAAGAAATTATCCACTAGAATTGACAAGGAGAAAATACAACTGATATTATTTGCCTTGACTGGTGTGGTTCATTTGTTTAGGCATTGACCTGCAAACTGAAATGGTGCCAGTTAGATTCCCAGCCAGGGCACATGCCTGGGTTTTAGGTTTATTCCCCAGTCAGGGCTCATATGAGAGGCAACCAATCAATGTTTCTCTCACATTGATGTTTCTCTCCCTCTCTTTCACCCTCCTATCCCTTTTCTCTAAAAACAAATAAATAAAATCTTTAAAACTGTTACTATTTGTCTGTGTAGAAACCTCCCCAAAGAATCTAAAATTATTAAACATAACAAAAAATTGATATAATCAATGTTTTAAAATTCCATTTAATTTTTATATACTAAATGCAATTTTAAAACCTAATTTATTTATTTACTTATTTATTTATTTTTAATTTTTATTGTGTGTTTTTCCATTGCCATTTAGTCCCCTTACGCCCCCTCCTCGCAAAATCACCAAACTGTTGTCCATGCCCATGAGTCCTTCTTCCTTTTTGCTCAACCCCTCCACCAGCTGTCATCCTGCTCTCCATCTATGAGTCTGTCCCCATTTTCCTTGTTCGTTCAGTTTGTTCATTAGATTCCACATATGAGTGAAATCATATCGTATTTGTCTTTCTCTGACTGGCTTATTTCACTTAGTATAATGTTCTCCAAAGGGTAAAATTTCAAACCTAATTTATTTTTAAATGTCAATATTATTGATTTATCATACCATAAAACTGTTACCAGCAAGACAACAAGACCTTGGTTCTTGTCGTCTTGAAGGAAAGATCTCAGTCAAGAGACAAAGTGCAGTAAAGCAAGCAAGACTTTATTGGCTACAGAAAAAGCACACTGAGGACAGTGAAACAAGGAAGGGCTCAGCATAGAAGAAGGAAGAGGAGAGACTAGGCTGGGCTGGTTTGGCTCACTGGGAAATCAGAGAAAAGGGGGCCTGGGAGACAGGCTCAGGGTGCTAGACCAGGATGAACTGCCACTGCCCACTGCTCTCCTGGTTGCAAGTCTCCTGGGGTATCTTAGAGTTTAAGAGATGTGTGCCTGTGAAAGGGAATGGTGTGGGTATGCTCCCCAGAGGTAGAGTGCTTGCTGGGTCATTTGTCTTCAGGGTTTTATCTCTTTCTTGAAGGTGGGAATCTTAGGTGAGGTTTCAGAGGAAAAGCTCTATAGAATATTCATCAGCTTTTCAGGTGTGTCCTTTCAGGATCATGGTCTACACTGACTCGTTGGCCAGGGCAGGGGGTCATTAGTCAATGCAGCTGGTCTTGAGGCAGCCATGGCATCTTTTCTGGGTCTGGAGCTGAAATACAACTGAGGCCTACATGTTATTTTCAGGGAGGAAAGTTTAGGGGGTCTAAATCTCATGACCAGTGATATGCAAGGTCGGGGGTTCCAAACTGGATGACTAGTGATATGCTGGGGGAGGAAATGTTACCCTGCAGACAAAGTCCTTCTTTTCCCATTTTTGCCCATTGCTAGGCATTCAGGGCTTTCCATCCTGGTGGCCTTCTGTAGTTGGCTCATGTCCTTGCTCTGCTCATGTCTGTCTAACTGCCTACCACAAAACTATAAAAGTTTTAGGGGGGAAAACTAATAAAAGATGCACAAAATCTGTACATAAAAAATCATAAAATTTTAGCACAAAAATTAAAGAACATCTAAATAGAGAAATATCCTATCTTTATGGATAGAAAGACATTACAGTGAAAATCTCAACAATTTTTCATAAAACATGAGAAGTTGATTCCAATATATATGGAGGAGCAAAAGGTCAAGAATAACCAAGATATTTCTGAAGAAAAATATCGTGAGGGGGAGTAAAATGATTTATTATAAAGTTTGTAAATAAGATAGTATAGTGGTGCTACAGGAATAAATGAGCCAACCAATGGAAATAGTACTCCAGAATCAGGCCCCTATATATTTGAAATTTTAACATATGCTAGAAGTAAAGAAGTGGAGAAAGAAACACTGAATAACAAATGGAGCCAAAAAGTAAATAAATAAAATCAGATCTTACTTCACATTGTATACAAAAATTAAACTTAGAGGCATTAACAGCTTAAAAGTCCAAATGAAATTTTAACTTTTAGAAAAAATTATAATGCACATATTTCTGATCTTAAGATAGGGTATAGATTTCTAAACAAATAATTAGCATGCAGAATATATAAGGATTCTTACAAACATATTAGAAAAATAAAAGTGATAGAGAACTGCAAAAGATTTAAAAAGGATTTCACAGAAGAAATAGATACAGCTAATGAACATGAAACACAGCTCAACCACATTATCAGGGAAACGTAAGTTAAAACCACACAGAAATGCCATTTTACAACTATTAATAAAATTAAGGAGGAGATTCAAGATGGCGAAGGAGTATGTGGAAGCTACACTAACCTCCTCCCAGGACCAATCTGGAATTACAACTAATCTGTAATCATCCTGAGGAACCAACTGAACACTAGCTAGAGAGAAGACTTATAACCAAGGGCAAACAGAAGAAACCACTTCACCACAATGAGACTGGTAGGGACTGAAGAGGAGGCAAGAAAGGGCTGGCTGAGTTCCCATGGGCAGCAGCTGAAGTTCCAGAGGGATATTTCAGCAGCCAGGAGGTTCCTCCTGAGAAGTATGGAGTCCAAATCCCAAGCTGGCCTCCCCAGCCAACAGCACCAGAGCCAGAAATTACCCAGATAACACCCAGCTGTGACAAGAAGCAGGATTTCTGTCTTCCATGGAGACACCACTGGAGACACAGAGAGACTCTTAAAGGGGCAATATACAAAATTTCATTTGCAGCCACTTACCCTGGGCTCTGGCACTTGGAGGTCAGAGTGGACTAGAGATGCTTAAGGAGAGTTGGGTTGGTGGCTCTGGGGACAGGATTTAAGGAACAGCTGCCAGGATCCCTGAGCTGTGTCATTCCCCATACATATTGCAGAAACCATCTCTCTCAGGCAGAGCACTCCTCTCCAAGTGGCATCAGCCTGAGGGGAAGCAATAGCCCTGCCTGCAGGAATTACTCTGATTCTCCCCATGGTGCTTAAGCCTGCCTGCTGATTACAGCTTGAGCCCATAACATTAATTAGGTTAAAGCTAAGTCAGAAAATACAAAGAAGCAGCCAACATGGGAAGACAAAGAAACAAGCCCCAATGAAAGAACAAGAGAATTCTCAAAAAGAAGAACTAATTGAAATGGAGGCAAGCAACATATCAGATAGTGAGTTTAAAGTAATGATTATAAGGATACTCAACAGCGTTAAAAAAAAGATATAGAAACCATAAAAAGAACCAGTCAGAAATAAGGAATGCAATATTTGAAATAAATAATACAGTGGATCCAATAAACAGCTGGTTAGATGAAGCAGAGAATCAAATCAGTGATTTGGAAGACAAGGTAGAAAAAAGCACCCAAACAAAGTAGTAAAAAGAAAAAAAAAATTTAAATGAGGAAAGCCTAAGAAACATTTTGGGCAACATGAAGTGTAACAGTACCCACATCATGGGAATATCGGAAGAAGGAAGGAGGCAAGGAAATGAGAACCTATTTGAAGAAATAATGACTGAATACTTCCCTAATCTGGTGAAGGAGAAAGACACACAAGTCCAAGAAGCTCAGAGAGTCCTAAATAAGTTGATGGAAAAAGGTCTACACCAAGACACATCATAATTAAAATAGCAAGGCATAAAGGCAAGGAGAGAATTCTCAAAACCAAAAGAGAAAAGCAGGTAGTTACATACAAGGGAACACCAATTAGACTGATATCTGATTTCTCAATAAAAACATTTCAGGCCAGAAGAGAGTATTGTGAAATATTCAAGATGATAAAAAGCAAAGACCTACAATCAAGGCTACTTTACCCAAAAAGGCTATCACTTAAAATTGAAGGAGAAATAAGGAGCTTCTTAGACAAGAAAAAGCTAAAGGAATTTGTTAATACCAAATCACTGCTGCAATAACTATTAAAGACTTTTGTTGAAGAAAAAGGAGGAGGAGGAGGAGGAGGAGAACAAGAAGAAGAAGAAAACAGGAAGATAGTTTAAGAATAAAGTGGCACTAAATACATATCTATCAATAGTCACCCTAAGTGTAAATGACTTAAATGCTCCAACCAAGAGATATAGGGTAGCTGAATTGATAAGAAAACAAGATCCATATATATGCTGCCTCCAACAGACTCATAGACTAAAGTTAAAGGGAAAAGATATTTCATGCAAAAGTAAAGGGGAAAAAAAGCTGAGAAAGGAATACTTAATCCAACAAAATAGACTTTAAAACCAAGGCTATAGTAAGAGACAAAGGACACTACATAATGATAAAGGGAACGATCCAATAAGAGGATATAACCCTAGTATAACCCTAGTAAACTAAGGCTATAACCCTAGTAAAGAGGCCATAGTAGACTCTACTATGTTAGGCTGTAACCCTAGCCTAACATATGGGCACCTAAATACGTGAAGCAAAGCTTTTTTTTTTAAAATTATATTTTATTGATTATGCTATTACAGTTGCCCTAATTTTTCCCCCTATGCTCTCCTCCACCCAGTATCTCCTACTCCCTTAGGCAATACCCCCACCATTGTTCTCCTACATGGGTCATGCATATGTTTTTCAGCTACTCCATTTCCTATTCTGTAGTTTACATCCCTGTCGCTATTCTGTAACTACCTATTTATACTTCTTAATCCCCTCATCTTTCACCCATTCTTCCCCTCCCCCCTCCCATCTGGCAACCATCTGGTAACTAACTTCTTTTTTTTTTTAAGATTTTATTATTTATTTTTAGAGAGAGGAGAAGGGAAGGAGGAGAGGGAGAGAAACATCAATGTGTGGTTGCCTCCTGCGCATCCTCCACTGGGGACCTGGCCCACAACCCAAGCATGTGCCCTGAGCGGGAATCGGAACAGCAATCCTTCAGTTCGCAGGCCTGCACTCAATCCACTGAGCCACACCAGCCAGGGCTGGTAACTAACAACTTTTGTTGTTTTTGAAAGTCTCTCTTTACCTTTAACCTTTAGCCTTTTAATTATGATGTCACTTGGAGTGGGCCTCTTTACATCTGTCATAATTGAGACCCTGTCCTGGACTTGAATGTCTATTGCTATGTGAAACAAATCTTGATGGACATAAAGGGAAAGATCGAGAAAAATACAGTCATAGTTGTGAACGTAACAACCCACTGACTTCAATGGATGGATCTTCCAGATAGAAAATCAACAAGGAGACAGCAGCCTTAAATGACACAGTAGAACAAATGGATTTGGTTGATATCTTCAGAGCATTTCAGCCCAAAGCAGCAGAGTATACGTACTTTTCAAGTGCACATGGAAAATTTTCTAGACTAGACTACATGTTAGGACACAAAACAAGCCTCAGTAAATTTAAGAATATTGAAATTATGTCAAGCATCTTCTCTATGAAACTACAAATTGATCATGAGAAGAACATTGAAAAACATGCAAAGACATGTAAATAACATGTTATTAAATAACGAATGGGTCAACAACAGGATCAAGAAAGAAATCAAAAGATTCCTTGAAACAAATGCAAATGAGAACACAGCAATCCAAAATCTGTAAGAGACTGGGAAAGCAATCCTAAGAGTGAAATTGATAGCATTTCAGGCCTATCTCAGAAAACAAGAAAAAGCTAGAAAAAGAACAACAAACAAAGCCCAAAGTAAGCAGAAAGAAGGAAATAATAAAGATCACAGCAGATAAATGAAATAGAGTCTAAAAAATTGGTACAAAGATCAATAAATCCAAGACCTTGTTCTTTGAAAAGATAAATGAAACTGACAAACCTTTAACCAGACACATCAAGAAAAAAGAGAGAGGACCCAAATAAAGAAAATCAGAAATGAAAGAGAAGAAATAACAACTGACACCACAGAAATACAAAGAAATTATAAGAAAATATTATGAACAACTACATGCCAACAAACTGGACAACCCAGATGAATCTGATAAATTCCTACAAACACACAACCTTCCAAAAATAAATCAGGAAGAATCAGAGAATCTGAACAGACAGATTACACCTAATGAAATTGAAGCAGTAATAAAAAAAACTCCCAACAAACAAAAGCCCTGTACTTGATGGCCTCATAGGGGAATTTTATCCAACACTACAAGAAGAAATAATGTCTCTCCTTCTCAAACTATTTCATAAAATTCAAGTGAAAGGAAGGCTCTCAGATGTATTTTATGAGGCTAGCATTATCCTAATTCCAAAACCAAATACACTACAAAGAAAGGTAATTATAGGTTGATATTCCTGATGAACATAGACACCAAAATCCTCAACAATATATTAGCAAACCGAATACAGCAATGCATCAAAAAGATTGTACACCATAATCAAGTGGAATTTATTCCAGGAATGCAAATTTAGTGCATTTGCAAATCAATAAATGTGATTTCACCCAAAGGATAAAAACCATGCGATCATATCAATAGATGCAGGAAAAGCATTTGATAAAATCCAGCAGTAATTTATGATAAAAACTCTCAGCAAAGTGGGATTAGAGGGAACATACCTAAACATAAAAGAGGCCATATATGACAAACCCACTGCCAGCATCATACTCAATGGGCAAAAACTATGAGCATTCCCCTTAAGAGATGTCTACTTTCAACTTTCTTATTCAGCATAGTACTGGAAGTTCTAGCCACAGCAATCAGACAAGAAGAAATAAAAGGCATCGAAATTGGAAAGGAAGAAGTAAAATTGTCAGGAATTGCAGATGACATGATACTGTACATGAAGAATCCCAATGATTTTACTTGCTTCTACCAAGAAACTGCTAGAACTGATAAATGAATTCAGCAAATTAGCAGGATACAAAATTAATACTCAGAAAATTAGTTGCATTTTTATATGCCGATAATGAACTTACAAAAAAGGAAATTAAGAAAACAATCCCATTCACAATTGCTCAAAAAGAATGAAATACCTAGGAAAAAACCTAAGAATGTGAAAGACCTGTACTTGAATAATTTTAAGACACTAAAAAAAGAAATAGAAGATACAAATAAGTGGAAGCACATCCCATGTTCATGGATAGGAAGAATTAAAATCATTAAAATGTCCATACTACTCAAAGCAATCTGTAGATTCAATGCAATTCCTATCAAAACTCCAATGATATATTTCACAAAACTACAACAAACATATCAAAAGTTTATATGGAACCACAAAAGGCCCTACATAGCAACAGAGATCCTGAGTAAGAACAAAGTTGAAGGAGTCACGCTGAACTAATATGAAACTATCATATAAGGCCATAGTAATAAAAACAGCATGGCACTGGCATAAAAACAGACATGTAGATCCATGGAACAGAATGGAGCCCAGAAATAAACCCACACCTTTACAGTCAATTAGTATTCAGTAGAAGAAGCAAACACATATAATGGGCTAAAGACAGTTTATTCAACAAATGGTATTGGGAAAATTGGACAGATACATGCAGAAAAATGAAACTAGACCACCTTCTTACAGCACACTGGAGTAAATTCAAAATGGATCAAAGAGTTAAATGTTAGACCTGAAACCATAAAAATAGTAGAAGAAAAGGCAGCAAAACCTTGGGCATTGCTCTTCACAATATTTTATCAGACATATTTCCCCAGACAAGGGAAACAAAAGAAAAAATAAATACATGGGACTACATCAAACTAAAAGTTTTTGCACAGCAAAGAAATCATCAACAAAATAAAAAGACAACCACAGAATGCAAAACATATTTGCTGATATATCTGATAAGGGGTTAATATCTAAATTTTATAAAGAACTTAGAAAACTCAACACCAAAAAGACAAACAACCCAATTAAAAAATGAGCAAGGGACCTGAATAGACACTTCTCCAAAAAGGACATACAGATGGCCAATAGACATATGAAAAGATGTTCAACATCACTAATCATCAGAGATATGCAAATTAAAACCACAATGTGATATCACCTCACACCTGTCAGAATGGCTATCATCAATAAATCAAACTGCAAGTGCTGGGGAAGGAGGATGTAGAGAAAAGGGAACCCTTTTGTACTATTGGTGGGAATGTAGATTGGTGTAGCCACTGTGGAAAGCAGTATGGAGATACCTCAAAAAACTAAAAATGGATCTTCCTTTCGACCCAGCAATCCTATTTCTGGGAATATATCTGAAGAAACCCAAAACACTAATTTGAAAGAACATAAACACCCCTATGTCCGTTGCTGCATTATTTATAATTGCCAAGACATGGAAGCAGCCCAAGTGTCCATCAGTAGATGAGTGGTTAAAACAACTGTGGGACATTTATCAGTTGAGTACTACTCAGCTATAAAAAAGAAGAAAGTTTTAGCCTTTGTGATAGTATAGATGGACCTGGAGAACCTTATGCTAAGTGAAATAAGCCAGTCAGAGAAAGATAAATACCAAACGATTTCACTCATATGTGGAATCTAATAAACAAAATTGAACTAACAAGGAAAATGGGGACAGACTCATAGATAGAGAGCAGGCTGACAACTATTGGGCAGAGAGGTTAGGGGAAGGAGGGATTGAGCAAAAAGGAAAAAGCACTCATGGACATGGACAACAGTGTGGTGATTGCTGGGAGGAAGGGGGTGTAAGGGGACTAAATGGTAATGAAAAAATACAATAAAGATTACATTAAAAAACAAATATAAAACATTATTATTGCTAATATTGAAAAATGAATGAGTGTAACAACATCAAGTTTGCAAGGAATGTGAATCAATGTGATCAGATCATTGGGAGGAGTGTAAATTAATAGAATCACTTTGGAAAATAATTTGTCATTATATTGTAAAGTTATTCATGCTTTAAGACCCATTAATGCCACATCTAGGTAGAGATCCAAAAGAAACATTAGCACCTGTATAATATGAAATAGGAGACTTTCATAGCAAGAAATACCTATTGGCAGAAGAAAATATAAATAAAATTTGGTAGAGTCACACAATGGATTATAATACAGATGTGAAAATAATGAACTACTGTTTTGTTAACCACAAGATGTCTCAAAAACAATGTTGAGTAAAAAGAACAGGATACAGAAGACTAACCATAGTGTGATACTAATTTTATTAACCAAACAAATAATAAGTAATTGTGTATTATTAGGTGTATGAGCATATTTGGTAAAACAATTAAGAAATTTTTTTCATGTCAGACGGGTAATGTGCCAATGTTGTAACAAGGTTTGTGAGAGATGCATGGTCACACAAAAGCGTGAACACCCAATCATCATGCTTATGAACAACAAAACAATCTGGTAAAACATTTTTAAAAAGCAAAGGAATAACAGACATCAAATTTAAGAGAGGAGCCCTGGCCATGTGGCTAAGTTGGTTTGAGTGTTGTCCTATGACCAAAAGGTCACTGGTTCGATTCCCATTCAGGACACATGCCTAGGTTGTGGGTTCAGTTCCCAGTAAGGGCATGTGTGAGAGGCAACCAATCAATATTTCTCTCACAACAATGTTTCTCCCCTCTCTCCCTCCCTTCCTCTCTCTCTAAAATCATATGCATGTCCTCAAGTGAGGACAAAAAGTAAATTCTAAAGAGAGTAACCTATGTGAGAGGGAGAGAGCTTGGATAGACAGGGTGTCCTGAGGTCAAGTGAAAATGGTAGTAGTTCTTAGTTGGGCATTGGTTTCAGTATTTATCCATTAGCAAACAAAATAAACATGAAGAAAAATAAGGTCATGCATTGATCAATGATGGGAGGATGCCATGAATCAAGAAATTCAAATGATTTCATTCTGTGCATTTGAAATTTATTTATAATATTGAAGGAGTTCAGAACAAACCCCTCAAGATGTGCTACTTTGGCATGTAGATTATTTTGGTCTGAAGGCAATAGAGATCCTGGAGAACAAGAGAAACTTTTACATCTTCCTTAAAAAGTCTAAATTAGGGTCCTTGCCCATAATAAAAGTTATTACCAGAAACAACTTTTTATGACCTATCCATATGGCAGGGCAAACATCTAATTACTGAGCATCTGTTCTTCTTTTTGTCCTGTAAATGACCTTTCTCCCCTCTGAAGTTCCAGGAACCTGACCCCATTCCTGGGCTCAGAATACCGTGTATACCTCATTTTACCTTTCTGTATGTGGGGGTCTCTGACTCTCGTGTGTGTGTGTGTGTGTGTGTGTGTGTGTGTGTGTGTGTGTATGTGTTGGGGGTGGGTCCCCATAAATATGTATGTCATTAAATTAGATTATTTTCTCTTGTGAATGTGTCTAATGTTGAATTACTAGGCTAGCCAGAAGAACTTAGAAAGGTAGATAAAAATTTGTCTTTGTACAGAGTAAAAATAAAAACTTTGTACAGAGTAAGAACTCTGTACAATTTTTTTAAAAGTGTGTGAAAGCTATAAAAGAAAATGTCCTTAATCCTACCACTCAAATGCAGCAAGCAGCTCCTTTCAGAAGTCTCTTTTAGTGACCTGGAACATACTTTTATTGCCTTCCAATGCAGTGTGAAGTGTTGCTGTTCTTGTCAACAAACTGGAGCCAGTGTAGTGTCACTTCCCACAGCTCTGAGGTCAGGAGAAGGATTTTGAAAACTTGGGCTAGGAATGTAAGGAAAGAAACAAGAAGGTGGCAGCTCAGGCTCCTCAGGGACATTTTTTAGCTTTTCTTAAAAATCTGGTTCCAAAAGTCTCATTTAAATTCTAAAAAAAAAAACAAAAAACAAATAAGAGTACTGCAAAGTAAACGTTTAAGTGTCAGCATTTTAGGTCTCATTTATATTGTAACACTTCACACTTTTCTTCTGTGTGATTCATTATTAAAAATTTTTAATAAATTTATACAGCCCTCAGTTTCCACATAAAAACGTAGAAAAATATTTGGTTTAGAAACAACAACCCAAAAAAGATATCTGGGAGGCTAGAATGTGTGTACATTTAAAGCAGTGTCCCCTGAGATACCAGGCAAGCGTCTGCCATCTCACAGGCTGTGCTTCAAGGGGACGTTGGTACAGTGGAGACTGATTGGATTTAGCAGGAGAAAGAAGACCATATCAAAAGACCCATGCCGGGAGTCCCTGCTATGGTTCCAGCTAACTGTGAACTTATGAACCGCTTTCTGTTATAGAGTGCAGGCTGAGAGGCTCCAGGGTCCTCCACAAGCCTTGCTGAGGGCCTGGAAAAAAGCAGCAGCACAGGGACTGAGAGTTATTTTGCATATCAATACTAGCAGGCTAGCTTCAGAGCCTGCACAGAGCCAGGGAAATGGACATGACTTTGACCCATGATGTCTCTGGAAGGTAGTTCCCCCCATTAGAGTGTCTGCATGAGATCTTGGAGATAGTTCTTTCCACCATGGGGCCCGCACCTGCCTAGACCAACTGTGGCAGCCAAGAAAGGCAGAATACGGGAGTGCTAGCAGGTGTAGCTAATTGTGGGAGGAGTTGAAAATGGGGTTACAGAAGAGCTTCCAGTATGGGATTTAAACAAAAAGGTGGGCCACCATGTAGGACGGGGACAATATGAAATAATGTAAGACAATGTAGGACCATTTGGGAAGAAAAGGGGTGAAAGATCTCTCGCTGGCAGGCCATAAGAAGGTGCCACATGATTTTGGATTAAGAACTGGACATTGCAGCTACACAGCTGATAGTGCTGGTATAGGGGACTCAAGACCCGGAAAATTTTAGCTTAAGGAAAAAGTTATTAAGCCTAGCAAGTAATGTGTATGTTAAAGCCTTTTGTTTCAGAAACTACAGATAAGGCGCATCCTGGCTCCTGGGAAACAGCTGGCCTCTTGGGGCACTGATAGAAGATTACCACCTGGGGACATCCGAACCTTTGTTCCAGAGAGAGCAGACAACCACCGCTGCCC